>OY986437.1:35565562-35740562 GCA_963920525.1 Dichetophora obliterata
CATGTCATCCCACTCACTCATCTCACTGAAGATTAAATAGACACTACTTAAAACTAATAAGAAAATCTTATCCTTATTTTTATGTATACATACCATAGCTTTGGTTTTTGGTCGTTACCGTGCTCATGGTTGTGAAGTTCTTACATACGTGAAGAATAAAACTTGTATGGCAGTTGTATGTTTAAATAAAAAAAAAAATAAGCAATTGACAATTCTGTTCCATGTTCCTTGTTTTTGGCGAAACTAAGATTCTCAAAACGCAAGCCGAATTTTGGTTGTGGGCAGTGTAGTCACTTGACTTGATTTTTAATAACGGTAGATTGAATTCAAAAAGAGTGGTAGATCTAGAAAAAGTGCTGTAGATTCTTTTTTTTTAAATGCTGATTCATAACATTATAGCATGAATATTATATCTGTGTGTTCACAAGCAATAATCGTTTAAGTCGACTTAAAACAGAACTGATGTATTCCACGCATATATCTTAATAAACACACAAAATCTGGAGCTTCTAGCATGACCCTAGCCAAAGTTATGATACAAAAACAAAAGACCCTTTCATACAACTGGCGATTGAAAACTTTGAAGCAAGATTTTGCGAACATTTTAAATCAGACATATGCTGTTATCGCATCGACACAGACATACTATATGGACTTCTTTTTTATTGCGATCATTCAGTTTATTTCAACAATAAGATAATAATTAAAATATGTACATATTAGGGAGTCTAATCCCGGAAGTTTTTCTCGATTCCGGGATCATCGGGATTAAAAACCTCAATCCCATTTTTAATACAAATCCTCATTATTTATTACTTAAAACTAGAGCCTGAAAATAACTGTAAAAAATTTAATTATTTAAGTTAAGTCCGATTAACTTACTTTAAAATTTTATTTATAAAAATATAAGTTGAGAGTTGACTTTTTCTTTTAAAAATAATAATTTTCCCTCACTTTTAACTTTTAAGTTTAAAAGTTAAATTTAGGAGTCTCCAAAGACTTTTATTTACCAAAAAATTTTCTTTTTTAATTCTGTAAGGACTTTTATTTTAATAAAATATTTTTAAGAGTCTCTCGAGACTTTTATTTTATAAAAGTCTTAATAAAGGACAATAAAAACACTTGTAGTAGAGTCAAAAAATTCAAAATATGTTTATTTATGAATTGGTTACAGAAACCAATTGATTTCACCGATTGATTTTGTTAATCTTGTCGACTTTTGGAAAGATTCATATTCAAGAAATAAATAACATGCAATAGTTTCTTAAAAAATATACTTTTAAAAGACTTTTATGAAATAAAAGTCTCAAAATAATCTTAAAATTAACTTTTTTAAATAAAAGTCTCCAAATACTCTTCAAAGACAACTTTTATATAATAAAAGTGAGTTAAGACTCTTATTTCAGAAACTTTTCTGGAAAAAGCCATAAAAGTCTTAACCTCTGCTGGAAACTAAAAAATGTAGATTAATTCATTTATAAAGCAACAAAAAAAAAACGATACAAAACAAAACACATTAAGGGTATTCACAATTGCGTTGTTTTTTATATGTAGTTAAAAAAAATCCGTGGTATTGATAGCAAAGTTTTTTTGTTGTTTTATTTGAAATCTTAAAAACAAATAGTCTGGTAACTTGTGTGTTTTTCAATTATATTCAATTTTAATTTATTTAACAGATAGTGTTGGAAAATAAGAGTTAAGTCTCTTTTAAAAGCCCAGAGAAAAATATAAAATACATTAAACGAAATCATAACAACCATTTAAAGCAAATTAAGGTTGGAAAAGACTTTTCAAAATTAAATATTTTGTTTTAATTATTTTTAAAGTAAGAAATTAAGCTGATCAACGTGTCTTATTTTTCATTAAAAAGTTTTGTTCGGATATTATTACAATTATAACGCGCTAATGAGAAGCACCGTTCTAGTTGGAGAAATAGTTACACTATAATCGTAAGCATTTGTAATTTTCGATCACGGTTGCCTTCATCACAAAACAAAATTATTTTTTAAGTCAGAATATCTGACAATTTGAAATACAAATCGATGTTGCAAATTCTTCTAAGACTTTGCAAAGTCCTGACTCCAGTGATTCACACTCATCGTCCTAACAATCTTTATCAGCCTCAATAAAAGGTTTTTTAATTCTATATTCAGGTCTGTAGCCAGGGGGGGGCCAATGCCCCTCTACTACAACCGTTTGCCCCCTGGCCAAATCAGACAATGAAAAATTTTAAATGAATAATTAATATGAATTCTGGTGATATATTTGTTTATTGCTTTAAGATTAGTTTAGTTTAAAATAACAAAAAATGTACACATTCACCTTAAACGTGACTTGAATATGTATATAAAATTTGTTTAACAAAACATTTCAGACAAATTCTTACAATTTTTCAATTTTCTACTGGGTCGCCAAGATTTGCTACCAAAAAATAAGTTTTTGAATTTTAATAATTTTTTAACCCGCATCCATAGGAACTTTCTATAAAAGAAAAGCACGTTGTGCACCAATTTGATGCAGATACAAAAGGAATATAGAATTCATTGAAATGTTTTTAATTTAAATTTTTTTTTTATGCATGATGAATGTTTATTAATTTTAAAATAAAAAAAAACTGCAAATCTAAATTCTAGCAAAAATTTAAAGAAGCAAAAGATTTAAATCAAAACATGCATGTTTGTTCTTAATATATAAATCTGAATAAAAAATTTGCATCAATTTGATGCAATCGACTGATGCGGGGTTAAACTAATTTTTTTATTTGTTTTACTTAAAAAATGTCTTATACATATGTTGGCAAATTTCGCTACTCTTTCTTATATTTCTAGCCACTTTAGATAAATCTTGTATTTTACCCTCATTTTATTACAAAATCCTGAATTATTTTTTATATTATTTTTTTATGTATTAATCTCATGTATTAAAAGATGGTATGATACATAGATATATTATGAAATTAACTGTTTTTTAATAAATATGTGTAATGTATTCATTTCACTCGTGTAAAAAAAATGTATTCAAATGAAAAAACAAAAAAAATGCCCCCCAAGATTCATGCCTGCCCCCTGTGTATTATGAAATTAACTGTTTTTTAATAAATATGTGTAATGTATTCATTTCACTCGTGTAAAAAAAATGTATTCAAATGAAAAAACAAAAAAAAATGCCCCCCAAGATTCATGCCTGCCCCCTGTGTATTCTTGTCTGGCTATAGGCCTGCCTATATTCATACCAACTTAAACTGAAATGGTTGCATTTATATGATTACTTGTAAAATTCCTGGATCCCGGAAAGAAAATCCCGGGATTTAAAGGGGCTTAAATCGTCCGGGATTCCGGGACTGACTTTCTACGTACACGTATTCCAGAAACGGAATTGTTTGCATTTTCACTAGCTATTGCCATGATGGCATTTTTAAAATCTTTTTTTCATCATAAAGTCATAAAGTTCAAATAATGGAATATATTGGCTGTAGGAAATATTGCCTTGACCACAAAAAAAAATATAAATCACTCACGATTTCTTCATACAAAATTAGAGATTTTTCATATGAAAAATTTAATCTACCAGCTTTTTTGGCGAAATTTCCTTTTTTGATAAGAATATTTTATAACATAAAAAAATTGTTGGCCCATATTTAATATTGTGTTTTTAGACAATTTTTCCTTATTTTTTTGGATGATTTTTCGGTACTGTGCTTTATTGCTACAGTGACAAGAATGCACAAATTGTTGTGGCAACAATGCGCAACGCCAGCTTGCAGGATTGTCACGCGCATTATTGCTACGAAAATTTGTGCCAAAAGGAAACGACCACAGCCTTTGTGAATTAGTGCCACGTGCATTATTGCCACCAAATTTTCGTCCCATATCTCTATACAATAATTTGGTGGCAATAATGCACGTGGCATTATTTCACAAATGCTGTGTTCATTTCCTTTTGTCACAAATTTTCGTGGCAATACTGCGCGTGACAATAATGCAAATTGGTGTTGTGCCAAATTTGCACAAAGTTTTTTGCACATCAAAAATTTTTTAAAGTTTTTTATTTATAAATTTTAAACTCCACTCGCATTATTTCCACGAAATTTTCGCCCCTTGTCTCTATACGAAATTATTTAGTGCAAATAATGCGAGTGGATTTAAAAATTTAAAAATAAAAAACTTAAAAAAATTTTGGTTTCTCTGGACAAAATTAATAACTCCGAAAAGGATGGAAATTTTTCGCTGAAGTTTGAGTTGTGAGTTTTAAATATCCTTTATTTTTTCCCATATTGAAAATGAACGTGGTTGATTAAAAAGTTCGCCTACATCTATAGTAATAAAACTAATTTTCTGTTTGTTTGTTTGTTTGTTTGGCCTTTATACAAATCTAAGCGGCTCAACGGATTTTGCTCAAACTAAGTATACATATTAAGTGCATCCCCACTTAAAATGTTACATACTTAGTTTTTGCTACGCCCCCTTTAAAATTTTTCAACTAACGGTAATTTTGGTATTATAAAACTTTTTAGTGTCGGAGATTTATGTGTATTTAATTTTAAAAATTTTTTGTTATTTTGACATCAAAAACACTCACATGCCTTTAAAATTGGAGAAATTTTCAGTACAACGACTTTTTCATAAAACATCGTTGCCTAAGAATGAGAAAAAAACGACATGAAAATCAAAGTTTGATCTTTCGATGCAAATATCTCCGCTATCCATTTCTATATAAAATGTAAAATAAATTTTTTTTTTGTTCAAAAGTTCTATAAAATCACTTTACAAAAACTGATTGAACTGTACCTACCGTTAAGTCAGTGTATATATGTTTTATGATTATGTCAAAAAAGGTCCAAAATATTGACTTTTTACTCAAAAAATGACTCAAAAATTGTTGTTGTGGTAAAAATGAAATCAATTAAAAATAGCAAATCTGACTACCTTTCATTTGACATAGCATTTATTTGCAAAAATTCTTCCAGCTAAGCGCAAAAATTATTTCACTAATGTCATCAAAACAACAAGGGTACCTACCCCCTTTGATTTTTTTCGCGAAATTTATTTTTTCCAAAATGTTGTTTTTATATTTTTTACAAAAAAGGCAAGTCTCAAAAATAATTAATGTGAAAATATTACCCCAATTTCTCTTTCCAATCAAAAGTAATGGCTTTAAATCTATTTTTTCATACCAGACTTTTTATAAAACTGAGTTTTGTTTTAAAATTCTCTATATATTTTGAGCGTCCTCAATTATATCTTAGAATGAAGTTGTGTGTCTAGAGTAATTATAAATATTTTAGTTTACATAAAAATCTTTCTTATAGTAAACTACTTACTTTTTGCATGACTCTCGAGTAGCACCGGGTATATCAGGTAGTACCTAATAAAGTTTTTTTTTGCGAGCATACAAATAAAATAGATACATATAAATTCAACATAGCATGTAAAATGGATACATTAAATCTAAATACTCATTTATTTTTATTTACGTTGAGATATAAAACGGCCAAGGCCTCATCTGATGCATGTGCTTTTTTCAAATTTCAAATAATTATGAGTATGAATATTTTTGGATATGAAAGGTGCCTAGAAAAAATATATGTATACACGCTCAGAAATCTTGGAATAAATTCTAATACAAACTGTATTGTATATATGACCACACCAGAATTGTATTACAATCTAATACACTACATATATTACAATTGATTTTTATTCTCTCATGGGACTTAATTTTAATACATGCTTGTATTAAAATATTTATGACAAAAAAAAATTAACGAAACATGTGGGATTCGAACCCAGTACGTTTAGGTTATAAGTTGTTGGCTCTACCAACTGCTCTATGAAGCCACATGTATAAAGAAATGATAAACATGCATAAGAGCCGAACCAAGCCGAACGCTGTTTTTAAAGACTAATCCAAACTGTATTAAAAAGTATTCCAGGTTTTATTAAAAAATGTCTAGTATTTTGAAGAGTTTTAATTCTAACAGAAAAAGTATTAAAAAATGCATGATTCCAACGATTGGATTAAAATTAATTCCAAGATTTCTGAGCGTGTATAATCTCAGAAACGTGGAAACATGGGAAATATATATTGTGGATATAAGCTCAGTATCCTATAATCTAATTTATTTTATTCCTTCAATATTAGCCAAGGTCAGCCAAAAGTTTAAAAGTTAAAAGCATAAAGTTTAGCTGTAAAATCATTTTTCACTTTTTTAGGATTCATCAAACATATACAACGTTTATGACAACATATTAAACGTACCGGAAAATTAAAATTACGGAATGACCATCTCCATGGACCATCTCCATGGAGGATCACTTACGGAAAGAATTTTGGAGGAAAGTTTGGCGTTATTTTTGGCGGAATTACAGGGTGCAAAAAATTGACAAAAATCGGCAAAAACATCGGAAATCGATTTTTACTAAAATTCATATCTCAAACATTTCTTAACCGAATGTATAGTTTGAACTACTTTTGGAAAGATTTTAGTTTGCTACCTTACCAATAGTTTGGTGCTAAGGCCGGTATTTATATTAATTTTCTGTAATTTTTTAATCACAACACTAAATACCTGATTTTATCATCACGCTCTATATTAAAATGTTTTGTCATAATTAAGTTAAATTTTTTGCATTAAAAAAATTCAGTTTTTGTTGTTTAAATATTAACATCGTAAATTATTTAATAAAAAACAGAGTTGGTTTAAGCTTGATGAGGAGCATTTTTTGTTAGATTGCTACCACAAACCAGTGATGCTGTCATGTAAAAATTTTGTATTTTGGCCAGCAAAACTAGTCATTTGTTGCCTATAGTGCAATGCTTTAAGATCAAGTATCATTAAATGCATATACATAAGTTTAACATTGAAACACATTTTGCCAATAACTTATGTGTTATATAAGAGAAAACATTAGTGGTATTCACAAAGAACTCGTTAGTTTGTTAATTGGTTAGTTGTTAGTTCGTTAAATTTGTTAACTGTGAACCATGATTCAATTATTATAGGTTGTCCATTCGCTTGACAACACCCGTAAATTTGTAAAAAAAAATATATTCTCTCTCAAATATAAATGACAACCAGGGTTTTGTGGTCTTCTATGAAAAAAGTTATGTTTCAGTGTTTTGTTGTGTATTTTTTTTTAAAAAAAGTACTTATTTTGTATTTTGCTATTAGCAGCAAAAAAATAGTGTGCATTGCGTTTATAATAATTATTGCTTTGATAATTATTATTGAAAATTGTTTTCAAATTTTGTTATGAGCCGTTTTTTTTTTCAATTAATATATAAATCGCGACTATTAAGTTGTAATTATTAAAATAAACTTCAACGTGCGGTATTGGCAAAACAGTTTATTTTGGTGATGAAATTCAAAAATATAATTTGCCAGTGGATCCAATAAGCCGTTAGCGGTGTGAATAGATTTGCACAACAAAATATTGAAATTAGTTTTTTAAGAAATTACTTAAATTTTCTATCAAAACAAACAAGCAGTGCAGAACGTAGTAGAAAAAGCAGCAGTGAAATGTATCCTTGGGTATTTAGTACTGCGAAAAATTATGATATTCCTGCAACTGATTACTTTGATGGCATTAAAAAACTACTCTTTTGCTCTCCTCTTCAATTTTACGGGTGTATATCTTCATTCTTCTGAGTAAACGTCAAATGAATGGACAACCTGTAGTAATTGAATCATGACTGTGAACATGTAAACCTTTTTGTTTGATCTCGTTAGCCTGTTAATTGTTGTTGAATAACAGCTGATTTATGAAAAAATTGCTTTTCAGCAAAGATTCATGGCAGAAGAATTCAGGTAGATTCACCAGATGAGAGCATACTGCCGGAAGTGTCAAAACGAAGCAAAACTTTTTATTTCTTTTCTTTTGCTTCCATTCGCCACACAGCTGAATTTGACACACATGGTAGTATGGAATGAGAGCACAGTCAGCGCTGCAGCGACCTCTATCCTTATACCATGCAAAGACTTCAATATTTGCTTTATTCGTTTTTATTTCATATAATCAAAAATATTTAACAGCTGTTCGTATTTTGTCAACTAACAAAAAAAAAAGTATCAGGGTAGCTACGTTGCTACTTTTTTGCTCGGTAGTTCAATAATTTTGTAAAGACAAAGTAAATGTGAAAAATAACAAGAATGTACTAATAAACTAACGAGCCCAGTGTTAATACCACTATTAAAAGGCTGTTTTACATAAAAAATGCTTATCAAAAACACAATTTCTTTTCCTTGTTTTTAAGAAAATAATCAGTTAATAAGTTCTTAAGATAATTACAATATTTGTAAAAAAAACAAAGAAATCCTTTGTAAATTGATGGAAATTTTTCTACCAAAATCAAAAGTTTATCTTTATATTCAATAATTTTTTTGTTTCTTTAATCGCATTCAAACGTTCAAATACTAAGGACTTTTTTCAATGCTACACATCCATTTACATATTCATATAAAAAACTTTAATAAAATAAAAAATAATAACAAACCAGAAAATTTGCTATATCATTTTTTTGTTCTCCTCCCAGAAAGTAATTTCAAGCGCACATCCTTTGATGCAATCATAAAAAACGGCACAATACTCGATTGCAAACTTTTTTGCCCACAATATTTTGTTTTTTTTTGTAATACCTATTTGCTTAAATTTCAGCATTGCAAAGTTGAAATTGCAATTTCGAAGAGTGCGATGCTTAAAAAATATTTACACAAAAGTGAAGCACCGAAATACAAGCAAAACAGAAACACAAAAGGACTATAAAGCGAGAAATATGCAAAACTGCTGCAGTTGAAGTTTTCAGCATTTATTTGATTGAACTTTTATTGGCAACAATATAAGTTTTGATATTGGCTCATATGCAGCAACAACAAAAGAAGCACCATCAACGCTGGGGAGCAACATGGAATAGCACAGCTATAAAAAAGGCTATAACAGAGTACAAAAAAAAATATGCAATAAAAATCATGAGGGGGAGGATTTGAGAAGGCAGTAGACTGCAGTCAGCAAGGACAACAATATTTTTTTTTCCATCCTGTTTGTATTGTATTTTTTGTTGTTGCCTAAAACTATACTGTATGTTATTTGATTTTGATTTCTTACATGCTCTTACAATATATTTATGTACTCTTAAACACAATAGCCTTGATCCTTTGTGCTTAGTTGTTTTGACATTGTTGCTGCTGCTGCTGTTTTTGTTGTATTGCCTTACATGTTCCTACAGCTTCATTTCGCACCAACTTTGTTGGGTTTTTTCTCAATTTATTATGGTTTTTCCCCCAACCATGTTGGCAGTTTGTCCTCTGGGACTGCGAAAGACGGAAGTGTGCTGCTACTCTTGTCTGCGCGTGAGTATGTGTGTGCACTCACACTGTGCATTTGATATGTGTTTTTATGCTTGTGTGCTGCTGCTGTGTTTTGCCGTCGTGTGCCGCACATGTGTAGCATTTATGTGTGTTTTTGTGTTTTTGTGTTTTATTTGTAGGCGTTTATAAAAAAATATGCCAATAAAAGCAATTTTTCATGCGAAAAATTCTATCCAACGATTGCTGCTTTGTATTTTGGATACATATTTTTTATTCTCTATTTTTATTTGATATGTTTTTGTATTGCGTTGTTTGCAAAAAAAAAAAAAACACATTTTTTCTTGTGGGTAGTTGAAAATGGAATATGTTCGCCTGTCAAGCTGTCAATTTCGAGAATCCTTTGAGAAAGCAAATACTGTTGATATCCTTATTTCTTTACAGAAATTTCGCAATTTATTTGAGTGCTTGTGGTATGATTATAGTACATACTCAAGGTTAAGTTAAAGACAGACAAATCTGACATTTTCTCAATCGATTTGATTGACTGATTAAGCTGTTTGGACAAAACCTTTCTTCCCCCCGAATTTTCATTGCTCATGCTTCTCAATCGGTGTTGAACTAATATAGCTCAAGATTATATCATGCTTTTCTCTAGAGGTTTGAATAAATCTCAAAAAATTCATGATGGCTTATTCAAAAATAGACTTGACATAACACATTTACTGCCACCATCTTTACTTATTTCAAACAAAATTAAATGGTTTCTAGAATCCAGACTAATATTAAGAATACTAGCCCAATAAGTTAATATGGTAATAAATTATGTAACGTAGTGGCAGCGGCTGTCGCACGACTTCCAAATTCAACAACTTTCTTATTCGTTGTAATCTTATATATTAATACGCAAACATCCAATGTTGTCGTACACTTTTTTGATATTTATTTTAGAATAAGGGCAATGAAAAGTATATCATTCCGAAAGGTTCTGCACCATAGATGTCCCGAATCATGTTAGATTTATAACCTCTGACCCGAAATATTAACGTTGAAATTTTATATTATTTTTTGTAAGGAATATCGAGGCTAAGAAAAGGTAGAATAGTGAACGAGGTATTAGATGAAAGGTCTGGCTGCACAGTAGGATTTCATTGTAGATTAGTGACTTACGACCTAAAAATTAGTGTAAAAAGGGTTTTTTTTAAATGAAAGCTAAACTGTAAGAGATAGAAAAACATGATATAAAAGGTAATTTTAGACGTTGATGTGCAAGAAATAGTTTAGACATTTTTCGCCATCTCTTACAGATACCCTACAATAAGCATTTTTTATGTTACAAGTTTGAATATATATTGTGATGGTGAAATTTCTTACAAATAGTAAATTCGAAAAAATTCCCTTTATTTATCTCTTACGGATACCCTGCAATAAGCATTTTTTTATGTAACATGTGTGAATAGATTAACTTCGGGTGTTGTGATATGGTCGGGTAATGTGATATACCTGCATATTTTGTAAAATACACAAATTTTGACTAGAACATACATGTAAACATAACGGTAACGGAAAAAGACACGTGGTGCAGTTTTATGCGCGCTCTCATATGCTGCGTTTGCTCTTATTGTTTTGTCAGTGTAGTCGATATTTTTTTAATGCGCTTTGTAAGTGAAGTACAAGAAAACTGAAGCAGAATTGAGAATTTGAATACATAAATTTGTTAGTGTTTGAATTCAGTTAACCATTAATGAGTTGCGCTCCTTAATTTCTGAGTGTATTTTTATAAAAATAACTTTATTGTTTAGGAAACCGAATTCGGCTTTTGTGATATAGTCAAAGTTAGGTAATGTGATATACCCCTCTGAGTTATCAATTATAAATTATTAGTATAATAAATTGCAGATATTGAAAAACAAAGGATATATACGTAAGTGGGATCCAGAAGGAAGGGGAAAGGCTATTTCTTCAGTCAGAGCAGGAGCAATGGTCTTACTGTTGGCGTCCAGGACATTTGTAGTTCCATTTGCAACGCTGCAAAGAGAAGCTCGCAGTGATAAACTTATTAGCGAAATTTTATAAGTTATATTTAAAGCTATTTTTTTGTTAAATTTTTACTTGCGTATTCGTATTCAGTTGCTTTGGTTTTTGTTTTTGAGAGAGTGATTTTTCTCTCCGTGTGTAAAGTATAAAAAATAACGATTAAGTATAACATTTTAAGTATAAAATATTAAGGAATAAGCATAAAGTATTAAGTATCTATTATTAGAAA
Source organism: Dichetophora obliterata (assembly GCA_963920525.1). Taxonomy (NCBI): domain Eukaryota; kingdom Metazoa; phylum Arthropoda; class Insecta; order Diptera; family Sciomyzidae; genus Dichetophora; species Dichetophora obliterata. Next base: position 35,577,130 of record OY986437.1, read on the forward strand.
TTTAGAATAGAGTGTAAGCAAAATATATAGAATACAATTTAGACTGCTTTAGCATTAATCGCTTAAAGTTTCGCTGTAGATTAGTGGCTATCCAAGTTTAATTATATATCATTTAATTTACTATCTATAATCCACATTTGTTCATATAAAAGCGATACTTAAAACACAATAACAAAAAAAAAATGAAAAAAAACCAAAGCTCATTTTAGTCATTTGACATGTGAGCCGCCAAAAAAAAACATATTGCATCCAAAAACGAGCACACATATTGAGCAAAGAACACATAAACACACAGCCAAATTAAAAACACTCCAAAGCACATATCATACAAGCTGTTGTCGTCGATGCGATACTCACTCAGTGCCAAAATAGGCAACAAATTTAAGAGGCTCATAATAAAATCATCAAAACGATGCAAATAGCGAGGAGGATTATAAAAATAATAATAATCATCATCATCATCATCAACAACAGCTACATCGACATCGACAACTAAAGCGTCATCTACATTCTACAGTTACGCTTAAATCTATATCTACATCTGGATCTATATCTTTATCATGCATCTCGCTATCATTCCATCATTCTATTAACTACAAGTATAGCACGTATAACGTATTCCAAAACAATAACCCGCCCATACAAACTCACACATACTCACAAAACTCACTGCCAGGCACTAAAATCAATTCAAATAAAACGGTTATGCACGATGTGGTGATGGCGGTGTGATGGTGTATGTTGTGCGTGTGCGTGTGCGAGTGTGTAAGTGTGTAAGCTTGTAGGTGTGAGTTTGAACCGCAGCATAATGATTGCTAAAGCAATTTTCAACGAGTCGATGCCGCAAAACATTTTCGGTTAATAAAATGTTAAATGGAAAACCATCAAAAATGCACACACAAACACACACACACACACACACATACAGTCATCAAATTATATTTACAACGACAAAAACAACACAACAAATAGCAATTTCCCGTACTCACACACACAATGGCAGCTTTATATATACGCCCATGACAAAGCCAGCCACAAAAATCCGATACAAAAATATATCCGACAAGCAGCCGCTGGTTCACATACACACACACATCCAACCCCACCTTCACAACACAAATAGCAACAAAGCCGCCTGTCTGCACATAAAAATAAAACATTTTCACTCGGCAAAATATCGAGGGCGCCATTTTTTGGTATGCCGGATGGCAGCTGGCTGCTGGTGTTGGAATGTTGGCATCATGTAGCTTTAAAGCTCAGTATGCCATGATGGCTGGCATTGTTAAACTTTCGTCAAAATGCTTTCAAAATTTAATTCAATTTACAACGAAATCATATTTTGTAATACAATACAATGAGAAATGAAATGAATTGTAGTGGAGGGGAATGCAGTGGAATGGAGTGGCAACACAGACAATCACAACAACAAATACATCAATGAGATAGGAAAAAAACACATCCTTACAACAGAGACTCGATTCCAATTGAATCAAACGAAGGGAATTTATAGCAAAATCACGAAATGCCAAAGAAACGAGCGAATATTATTTCGTCTGATGATTTTATTTCTATTAGCAAACAACGGCTTTGCTCATACGATACACGCTCACACAAGAACTCAAACAGTCATACAAGCACACAAACGAGTACAACATAAAAAGACTCGGCAAAAAAAGTAAAATCACAGCCTTAAGGAAGCAGAACTTCCTGCTGCTGCTGCTGCTGCTGCTGCTGCTCTAAAGTGCCAACAATATGCTCAGCAAACAAATTTATTTGCCAACACACAAGAACAGCACACTTGAGTTCTTCAGAGTGTGTGTGTGTGTGTGTGTGTGTGTGTGTGTGTGTGTGTATGCGTGTGCTTACGAGTGGGAGTGTATTTGAGTATTTGTATGGATGTGCTTGTGTGTCGCTGTCTATGAAGTCAACAAGGCGGCAAAAGAAGCAACAAAAAACATTCATTCATCAGCAGTACTACAAAATGCGCCAACTTCTACTCTTATTCACAGCATCCTAACACACACTCGATTTCATCCTTTATAGTTACACTGCACCTTTCTTCCAGCATTCTACACTACTTCCTCTCGTACTTTCTACTTTCTATTCAATTCTTCGCCCACTTTAATGCTCACAAAAGCAATAATAAATGAAATCACATTATTTCGGACGAAAAACGACAAAACTTAAAAAAAACGAAAACGAAAAACACGTCGATGCAGCAGTAGTTCAAGATATAATCTTGTTTCAGACCGACCAACTGTAACGACGAGTCTTCATTGAAAAATGCTGCAAAAATAGTAGTTGTATTCGTAGAGGTATAAATAAAGTTTGCAGTTATTTTTGTGCATTTATGTATCTTTATAGAATCTATGACGATATGCATGCCAATTTAGATCTATTGGCATGAATGAAGTGGTAAAGTAATTATTGGAGCTGATTCCAATTTTGCACAGTCGTTGCTCAAAAATGAAAACTCTGTATTTGAGTTGAAACGTTGTTTCAAAACTAATTATTAAAGCTTTCGTAAATAATTAATTCAGTACAATAGATAATTAGTCTTACCTTTGGTTTCCTTCCACAATCCGGTTTAAGACTTTATAAGTAAATAAAAGAATGTAAATGTGCCTTTAAACATGTAATGAAGTTGCCAGATTGTATCAAACGATAAAGGTGGGAATTTTAACAGGCGAAGTTGCCAGGTAATTTCGGTACCACTTCTGAAGCCCGAGATATAAAACCATATTTTAATTTTTTTGAAAAAGTTAAAAAATTGAGTTCAAGTATACATTTCTCAAAAACAAGAAAATGCATATGCAAAAAAATATGCAAGTATTAATTCCTAACCTAAGAAAAACGTTGACACTATAATCAATAGCATCAAAATTTAAAAAACTAGACAACAATTAAAATATATGTGCTATCTCGTGTGAACCTTTAGATGATTCAAATATCCTTCTCACAGGACACTGTGCGCAAAAATCAAGAGAGGCATCGTGTTCGGAAAGAAATTGTTAGTAAAAGTCTACGTTTACATTTTCTATGAGACATATGTAGTTTTTCTTATAAAAAGCTAAGCATTTTGACATCATTATTTTTTTACTGTTTTTCTCAAAAAACAACTTTGCCTTTGCGGGAGAGGAAGACATGTGTTTTTTTTAAATTTTATTTGGGATATCTTGACAACCCTATGCAACTTTTGAGACCTCTTAGAATGTGAAATTTGAAAAAACAATTGTAATTCGATGCGCGTTATTGTCCGTATCTCAACAGTTTACATCATACATATATGTAAGTGAAAACAAATTTTGCATTTTGGGGATCTATTTCTGCGGAATCTTTTATGAAAAAATTCTGTTATTCTGTTATGATTTCCTATACAAATTTTTGAGCTGTCAAAAAATCTGTTACGAGACCAAAATTCGTATTCTGCACGACAATCTTTTATGAAATCTGTTATAAATCATAGCAGATTTTTCGAACTGTCAAAAAATCTTTTACAAAATCTTTTATTTGGCATTCTGCATGACAAAATCTGCTATGAAATCTGTTATGAAAGACAACAGAATAACAGATAGATTTTTCTGTCTTTTATTGCAACAAATTTTTAGAAAGTGAGCATTTTGGTCTGAAAAATTGATGTTTATTAAGAATTTCAATAAGAAATGCTGTTAAAAGGCGACAAATGTAAGTAACACAATTGTTAAGTATAAATCAACAAGGGTGTCCCAGGTCAACGTTTTAATCCGAATCTGGTTGATACCTTGGGTCAAGACAAGAAAAAAATTGTATGGCAGGGGGTCCATCTCCCGCTTGTTTCGAGAAATAAGCGGAAGTATAGCAAAAAATTACATTCATAGGTGTCATCACTTTTAACGCAATAACTTGCAAAGTATTACAGACATAAACCAATTTGAAACGGTTATTTAAAGTTTTTTAATTTTTTTACTAATATCTGTAAAGTTTCTTGGTATTTTAAGCCACGTAATAATTTAAACCAACTTAATTATGAAAAAAAAAATGTTTTTTATTTTATTTTCACTTTAAGCTCATTTTACAAAAAAAAGTTATATTTTTTATATGCAGCTATGCAGTTTTACTTTCCAAATAATTCTCTACAATATTTCATTATGAGACTTTATCGTAGAGCAACGAATAAGAGCGAATTATTTTATGAAAACATACACTCAAAAAGCACTTACTAATTAACACTTAAACAGCTAGAGATGGACCCCCTACCATACAATTTTTTTCTTATCTTGGCCCAAGTAATCAACCAGCTTCGAATTGAAACGTTGATCTGGGACACCCTATATATGCATATGTTTTTGTTCAATTTAATGTTTTTTAGAAGAAACAATCGAACAACTCTACTAGAGTTGCGTCTTAGAAGTAAACCATTCGACCTTCGACTGGACAAGGTGAATGCTCGACTGCTCATGAGCAAGTTGGAAAAATTTTCAGTAGCCACAAACATTTCTTTTGAAACTCAAGTCTGTATTTGATGAGCTAATTCAAAAGAAATTTTTTAAACTACTTTGTTACAGTTGCTAACTACGCTGCATTTTTATGGGTATAGATTCTACCAGGCCTCGGAGGCAACAACATTTTTGGACTGTCTCAGCCCAGCACATCGAAGTCAATTGATCGCAGTATATTTCCCTCTGCTCCACGATGGTTTTTTACTCTCTTTGTGCAATAAAAATTACAAATTTATTCAAAGCTATATACCTAAATTATGAACTTAGTTTTTTCGCTCTGCATTTTGGTTAGATAAGTTTTGTTTTTCAATTTATTGACAGCAATCAGCTGTTTCATAACAGAAGTTAACAGAATTGTAATAGATTTTTGTTTTCGAAGATGGATAACAGAGTTCCATAAAAGATCGAATGGCAGAATACCAATTTTAAAAGATCTTTTATATACCTAAATTATGAACTTAGTTTTTTCGCTCTGCATTTTGGTTAGATAAGTTTTGTTTTTCAATTTATTGACAGCAATCAGCTGTTTCATAACAGAAGTTAACAGAATTGTAATAGATTTTTGTTTTCGAAGATTGATAACAGAGTTCCATAAAAGATCGAATGGCAGAATACCAATTTTAAAAGATCTTTTATGGTCGGATCTTTTATGATTTATAACAGAAAATTCATAACAGAATAACAGATCTGGCAGAATAGGCCCAACTCTTTGGATATGGTGAATCTATACCCTATATGTTTTTTAATGGGGATAGTTTTTTGCCAACACATAATACTACCTTTTTAATAGTTTCAAAAATATAGCTATGCTACAATAAAGGATTTTTGAAAAACGTAAAATAATGGTGAACAAGGGGGGTGGGGGATGGAAGTGTGAAAGAAAATGTTTTACCAACTTATAACAAACATTTTTGCCACAGACAAAAACAGCGTAACACTTTTAGTTTCGACGCTTCAAGGTGATTTCTCTTAGGAGAATCTTTGACCTTGAATCACGGTTTTCTCAAAATTCTGACGTGATTGGGATATTTGGGTGCCAGATATAAGGACCGTAGAAATATTTTAAAACATTTGTCGGTTTCTTACTCACAAAAAAGGGAATTTTTTGTGCACAGTGTTTTTTTTCTATTGGATAACTATGGTACCCAGTTGAGAAATAGGCTATATAACAGAGAGCTGCACAAGCCTACTTGAAGTCTATTTCAAGCGCTTGCTTAAAATACAAGGTCAAGCTAGCTTGAGCTTGATAATTTTGAATCAAGTATAGCTTGTAATTGAATATAAATAAGTCCACGACAGCTTGCAAGTATTCTAGCTTACAAGCAAACGGCACGAAGTTTCAAGTAAAGGAAAGCTTGATGCCTTCGGCAAAAAGCTTGAATAGCTTGAAATTGAAGGCAAGTATCCAAAAAATTCAATGAGCTTGCTTAGAGAGAGTTTAAGCGTAATAGGACTTTTAAGGATTGTGTGGACTCCGTGGTTGGAAGTTTTAGGGGTAACTTATTTCGATGATGATGTTAAACTTTAAAATTTAAGATGGCGGATAGAGTTGCCACCTAGATTTTTTTATTTTCGTGAATTCTTGTAATTTTGAAATTCTGACAACGGATTTGATTTCGAATATAATGTCACAGTTTTAAAATTTTAAGATGGAAGTTAGGGTTGCCACCCAAATTTTTACCACAGAATTGCCACATAATAATATGTATTTTTAAGAATTTTAAATATCATTTATCAGTGTTAAGGGGTCGCTGATTTCGAATCTAAAGTCAGAATTTTAAAATTCAAGATGATAAATAGAGTTGCCACCTTAATTTTTTGTAGTTTTATGAATTCGGGGCTTGCAGAAAAAATGATACACCAAAACTGGGTCGCTGAATCGAATCCATTGTCAAAATTTAAAAATTATAAAATTTGGAAATAATAGGGTTGCCACTATGGTGGTCGCTATGGTGGGAGCATCATGCAAGTGAATTTCCATTCATTTTCAAATTTGCTCAAAAAATGTTTTCAATTTCGGCCAGCAGTGCAGCAAGTGAAAGAGTTTTTTCTCTTGCTGGTAATGTTATCGTTGAAAAGCGAAACAGATTGGCTCCAAAAATACTAGATGCTATTCTATTTCTAAATTATATTTTTAAAAATGAAAAATACTAAAAATAATATACCATACTTATAAATACTTGTTTGAGTTTTCTTTTTATTGGTTGTGACTTTGACTTGAAAAATACTTTAAAGGTTCCCCCATGATTGAATTGTTAAATGACGTTTAAAACTCTTAAAAAGACATATTATTAGGTGGCAACCCTATTATTTCCAAATTTCATAATTTTGAAATTCTAACAACGGATTCGAATTCAGCGTCCCATTTTTGGTGTACCATTTTATTTGCCAGCCCCGAATTCATAAAACTACAAAAAATTGAGGTGGCAACCCTATCCACCATCTTGAATTTTAAAATTCTGACTTTAGATTCGAAATCAGCGACCCCTTAACACTGACAAATGATGTTTAAAACTTTTAAAAATACATATTATTAGGTGGCAATACTGTAGTAGAAATTTAGGTGGCAGCCCTAACCTCCATCTTAAATTTTAAAACTGTGACAATATATTCGAAATCAAATCCGTTGTCAGAATTTCAAAATTACAAGAATTCGCAAAAATAAAAAAAATCTAGGTGGCAACTCTATCCGCCATCTTAAATTTTAAAGTTTCCAACCACGGAGTCCACAGAATCCTTAAAAATCCTATTACGCTTAAGCTCTCTCTAAAGAAGCTCATTGAATTTTTTGGATACTTGCTTTAATTGATTAATTTGGATACTTGTGAGCTTACAAGCTTTTGCCGATCGTTTTAAGCTTTTCAACTTTCTGCACGACAAAGTAAGCCGAAACAAGCCAAGCCAACGAGCAAGCATGAATATGGCTTGTATCTGTTTGGAATTTTTGCATTGGATGCATACTTGAATTCAAGTACTTAAAAAGGCTTGAACTTCAAGTACTCAAGTACTTAAAAAGGCTTGAACTTCAAGTAGGCTTGTGCAGTTCTCTGCTATATAAATTTGCAATTTATTATTTAAATTATTAATTAATATGTATTGTTCATTGATTTCAATGTATAGTTCATTAAATTCAATGTATAGTTCATTGAATTCAATGTATAGTTCATTAAATTCAATGCATAGTTCATTAAATTCAATGTATTCAGTTCATTAAATTCAATGTAAACTAATTTATTCCCTTCCCAATTTTGTTTGAAGTGAAACGCGAAGTTGTGAAAACGTGTGGCAATTGTGTGTGTACATTTTAGATAAAAGGTGATAATAAATTAAATTAAAAGTGAAGAAAATGTTTTGCTTTGAATGTAAAAGAAAATTTAAATCTGTTGAATTACTATTAGTATTAGTAAATAATAGGAAATATACCTGGCATTTTAAGTGACTGCTGCCATCATTTTCAAAAAATGTTTGCATTTTTAAAGGATGAAAACCACATAAAAGATAAAGCTGTGCGGGCAAAGTTGGCAGAAATTGAAGATTTCACTAATTACAGTGGTAAGCTTAATTTTTCTCGAGGCTAAATAAATAAATAGTTATTTTTTTTCCATTAATATCTTTCCAGACAGTACTGCTATGAAACTTCTTTGGAGCCTTCATGGGTATTTAGTGCCCACTCAAAAAGTATGCAGTAAGGACAACTTTGGAAGAAAAACTTTCCTAAAGCATACAATTACCAGTCCCCAAGAGGCATTCGTTTTTGTTGGAAGCAGCATCCAGGAAGTCGAAAATATTCAACCAGGCGAAAATATTCAACCATTAATCCTTGCTGTTGGAAAGAAGAACTTCTTCTCATTCCTCATTCATGGATGGTGTAAAATTTCAATTTGCTAGTTTTATTAGAGCCGTAGATGTGTGCTTTAAAATTTTTCAATTATTTCAATTAAAATATCCTGCGGCATGCACTCTCCTGTGGGAGTTTATTGCCGTATATTTTTATAAATTTAAAAACTATTCAAAATCTTCGAAAATTTGTGTATTAATTGACTCTTTAAAATAAAAAAATATTGTTGAAATTGTAATTATTTCCTTATTTTAAAAAGTTTAGAGAGGGATTAACAAATAATTCGTTGAATTTAATGTATAGATCATTCATTCCAATGAACTAAATACATTAAATTTAATGAAATATACATGGAATTCAATGAACTGAATACATCAAATTTAATGAACTGTACATAGAATCCAATAAACTAAATACATTAAATTCAATGAACTTAATACATTGAATTCAATAAACTATACATTGAATTCAATGTAAGGTTCATTGAACTATACATTAAATTCAATGAACTATACATTGAATTCAATGAACTATACATTGAATTCAATGAACCTTACATTGAATTCAATGAACTTTACATTGAATTCAATGAACTTTTCATTAAATTCAATGAAAAAATCATTAATTTTGGCATTTTTTAATGAATGTGTTCATTGAATTCAATGAAGTGTACATTGATATTCAAGAAACCATTCATTGAAAATCACTAAGTTTAATGAACTATTCATTAAAGTATGAAGAAAATTTATTGAAATCAATAACCACAGTTCATTGGACCAAAATCAATGAATAATTCATTGAAATTAATGCACCTTTTCATTAATATAGCGTACCTTTTTGGTTCAGTGTGGTCGAATGAGATAGAAGAATTGTAAAGCTCATGGTAATGGACGTTGAACCCGTTTGCTCCTGTCGATGACATCGATGTGTTAAAAGGACGTCAAAAATACCAGGCGAAGGGCCTGGCTTAGGGTACGTGAATTTTCATACCAAGTAGTTGGTCCACCGAATTACAGGGTAGCTACGTTTGTGATACTTGGCTAAAAAAACAAAAAAGCTATTTTCAAAAGACAAAAAGGCTAAAAAAAGTCATGAAGCTAAATCATAAATTTATAGGCTAATCCGCTAGAAAACAGGCTAAATCTAGCCTGAAAAAGGCTAAAATGGCCACACTGGTTCGGATACAAAAACTGCTGCCAACTTGACCTTGTTTGTATTGAAAACGCAACCCTGCTATGCTGTCTGATATTATCGATTTGACTTAACTTTTTTTTTATTTTTATGCTTTAATAAAAGTATATACTTTAACCAATTTATTAAAACTTTTTAGTTTGTTAATAATACATGATTTCAAGCAAATCATACTTTATATTTTTGAATTGTATTAAATATCTTAATTTATAATTTTAAATTTGCTATAAAACCTGTTAAGGTTTAGCAATCGAATAAATAATTAATCAATAACAGTCACGGAATTCAGTATTGGATCACAATATACACATGTTGTTCCTCTGATAACTTACCATGCATCTCAAATTTGCGATATCGAATAGATAAGAAATTATAGATCCCACAACCTCGAAATTCGATATTCATCCACAACTAATACGTGTGGTTACTGTAATAACGTTTGATGAGATTTGGAAAAAAGCGCGTGGTACCTTCCATACAACCCGAATTTGTGATATCAAATAGCTTTGGCGGTATAACCTTCGATTTCTAAGTCACATATCAATGAAACTCGGTACGAAGATCCTATTGAAACCTATTTTGTCAAATTTGTTAACGGTGGCAACTCATTGCTTGCACTTGCGCAAGAATAAAAAGGAAACAGAAATGAGCCAGAGAATAAAAATAATTGTGAGCGAAGAAAATTTGCATATAGTAGTAAATACTTACATGTGAGTGATATTAATTATCACATATTTTCTGAATATGAAGTGACCTTAAAAACTAAAATCCTACAAGATGGTCCAGTAGAATTTGCACAATATCTGCAAAGCACTATCCATAGACTTTTTAACATATAATGTTAAAAAGTCCTTTAAAAGAAGACAATTTGTTAAAAAAAGTATTTCAATTTGAACTTGCACTCCTGGTTGAATATTTTTACATTTTATTGAATGGCATTAATTTAGTTTCAAAAACTGAACAACAACGCAATATTGATTTGGACAACGCCACTAGAGCATTAAAAGTCGCCAATGAAAAGTTAAATATATGTATACAGAACCGACTTTGTTTATTTTTTAAAGTGAAGGCCATAGAAATATTTAACAAATACGGTATTGATCCTCACTTTTTTATAAAGCGCCATGAAAAGTAAAGAAATTTGTTGATGAACTAGTATCAGACTAAAAATATAATAGCAAAGCTCACTATTTTAAAGTAAATGTATTTAATTATTAACTTGATATACTGACTATTCAACTGAGCACACGTTTTATTGGTATGCAGTACATTTATAACATGTTTAATATTTTTAGTTCAAAATTTTTAATAAAGATTAACGAATCTGATTTAATAAAAAATACGATAGATAACTTTACAAAAAAATATTGTGAAAAAGTTGACGAAAATTTTACTGTTCACTTCATCAGCATTTATAAACTGAGCATTTGTAACTTATTTTGAGACCTCGATTGATGATATTTAGAAGTTTAACACTTTTTCTCAAAAAATTAAGGAGCCCGGTAGAAAATGAGTTAAGCTTGACTAAAGTAAAAAAGTAAACACTTCTATACAACCAAACAATAAATATAACCACTAGTTAAAGACAGACAGTCAGTCAATGCTGCAATTTCAACCCTTTTGTTTAAAATTTTTTTTTGCAAATATTCTTGGCATTTGTGTAAAATTTATTATTCATGCAAAGTTTTCAGTGGTTCGTTCCTAACTGCTTCTGTATGTGTTCTTACTTGAAAAGGAGGAGTTGGCACACAAAGAACGAAGAAGCAGAAGATTGATTTGGGTACAATTTCATGCTTATTGAAAGCTCTATTAAGTTGATTTGACTTGCAAAGCTGAATGTTCTCGTTATTGAGTTGAAGGATTTTACGAACGGATGTATGACTGACGCAGCACTCTTAAAGGTGTATCTTGTTGAAGTCTTACAAGCGATTTATTGTAACAAAGGATGGATTGATTTCTTGAGTATTGAGCTACGGGGATTAAAATTTTGTGAAGTGTTTTGGGTGTATAGCTTTTAAAGTGTGACAAAATAAAAGATTTTTGGCACAAAATTTACTTCATGTCTATATTCAAAAACTTTGAATTTTTTTAATACATACGAAATTTTAAATGAAAAACTTGCTTTTAATTAAAATAACATTTTATATGGTGACTCATGGTGAAAAACTTACAGATAAAGTACACAATTTTATGTAATTTGTTATGTTTTAAACAAAAATTTTCATTCTGTTCTCTATTTTGTGTACCAAAACTTTTTACACAAAAATAACCGCATATATTTTAAGTCCTGACACGATCGTGATTTTAATTGGTGTTACGCGCGAAAAGAAAAAAAGTGAAAGGAAACGAATAATCATTTTCATCAAAAAATGTCATAAAAAAGCACTTTTCTGCGTGCTTAAGATTTCCTACGACAGGTCCTCCGCACACTTCCTTTTTGAAGCCATTAGTTTTTTATCTCTTTAAAGCTTGATTTTTATTCAATTGATTTGTGCAAAATGCATATGTACCACTTTAAATAACACTTAACGTATTGAAGCAGTGCTCAACTTTACAAACTGGCTTTGCAACCATCATATACGTAGCAACTCAGGTATCATTTTGCGTCTGATACAATTATATTTTTTGGTGCAATTTATCAAAAGAATTTCATTAAAATCGTTATAACTTTTTTTTAAAAGGATAAAAAAGAGGTAGTTAGATCAAAAACGTACAATACTATTGTAAAAACCCAATATTGCCACTGATAAGTTTCAAATATATTTTCTGTGCATACTTTCAGGCTGAACATTTTTGAGAACAGTGTGTCTTGTAAAATTACATTACTGTCAAAAAATTATTTCAATTTGAGAAATACTGTGTGCGGAGCAGCATTCTGGCCTTTCATGTATTAAGATGTGCATACTTTCAGGCTGAACAGTTTGAGAGATATAGGACACGGAGTAGCGTGCTTGCCTTTTATATATTAAGAAGATTAATTTTATTTTCTGGAAAAATGTCCCAGTTGCATACGATATTTTTTTTTTTCATTAAATTAATCACTTGGCAACAACTTACACTTAGAAGCTGAAATTGTATTCTGTGAGTGTTAATGGTTTAATATTTCTTAAACATTTTTGTGCTTAGGCATGAATTGACTCCATCAAACCATACTATAATTGAGCAATTAAACTGAATTGTTTAAAAAATGACTATCCACCTGTCCACTCTGACTCAAACAGCATTATTTCATATAAGTGTACACAAGAAATAAAAAAAAAATTGCAATTCAACCCACTCAATTAATTCAACTCAATTATTTATCATATATTTACAGATGCATTTCGCAAATTTTATAATGAAAATTAAATCAAAGCGAGATGAACTGCATAAGCAGCAACCAACGTCATTACCATAGCTGCTACAAAACACACCAAAACCCAACGCTTGACCGCATTCTACCATCACCACCACCTACCAACATTAACCACTAACCACCATCGGCATCACCATCACCATTAACAAACGACATCAACTCACACAGGAGCTCGACTGTGAGCAAAGCACGTGTGGCCATCGGTGTGTTTGTAAACTGCAAATGCGACAACAGCAAGGACAATAAAGCAACAACAACGACAAAAACAACAATTACAACAACAAAGAATTACCAGCCGACAGGATGTTAAATGCATTTGCTGCAGTGCTGCAGGAGCAGGATACGAGCGCAGCTTACTTAGCTGGCTGGCTGAATGGATGATGACTCGATGGCTCGATTGCTGGATGGCTGGCTGCCTGGCTTCTGTGGTCTATGCAATGAAATGGAAGGACAATTGCTGCTGTTGTGTTTGTTGTCATTGTTGTTGTAATTGATTATGTTGTTGTTTTCCTTGGTGTTGTTGTTTAAAATAGCCACTTGCATCACTTGGCTATGGCAATCGATGCGTTGTACAACAACGCTTGGCAGTTGCAGCGGCAGAAGGAGAAGGCGGAGGAGGATCAGTAGATGGAGCTCATGAATTGCTTTTGTTCTTTGGAGTGGGCGGTGGCAGCAGCAACAGTGGCCAAATGCGAATTAAATTGTTGGATGTAGAATTGCGGGTAACTATTGAATGATTGTGTGTGTGTGTGTGTGTATGCCATTGTGCCAAAGGGCGTGTGTGTGTGTTTGTGTTTGTATGAAATTTAAAGGGATAATTTAAATTTTATTGTTGTTGTTTTTGCGCTTATTGCTGTTGTTGTATCTTTGTTGGCAACCACTCAACCATAATTGCCAACGAATTGCGATAATATTTACACATAAGCATGCACACACACAATGGCTGCTCACTCGTAAACACCTACACACACACACACACATACTAGCCAAGTATTACATTGTAATTAATTTATGTATTTTTAATTATAAAATTGCAGCTATCGACATTTTTGATTGTTTTTACTCGATTTTAGCTCTACTTTTTGTTTTTGCATTGAGGTTTTATTTTAATTGTTGTAACATTATTTTATACTTTATATAGCTAAATACGACTAAAATGAATGCTGTGCTGGGTATCTCAGCGGTCTATTTTAATTATGTTTACACAATTTCCGAATATGTATTTTATATATTTTATTTATAGCAAAAATATCCAAATTGGTGTAGTAAAAATAAATGCATTATTTTTGCATGAAATCGAGGGCTTTATTTAGCATAGTTAGAATGATCCGATTTAGTTCAACAATTCACCGTTTTATTTGACAGCTTGTTGCCATTTTGAAGGTAATTTAATTATGCTGCTCTTTTGGTAAAAATCTGGTACAATCGATTTTCACAAGCTTCTCTTGAGGCGAATGTTTTACCAGCAAAATCATTCGCCATAGACAGGAACAGGTGGAAGTCACTTGGTGCCAGGTCCAGACCATAAGGTGGATGCATTAGAGCCTTCCAACAAAGTTCCCGGAGCTTCTGGCGAGCCACAATCGATGTATGTGGCCTGGCGTTGTTGTGATGGAACACAATGTCTCTCCTATTGGCCCCTTTTGGGGCGATTGCTTCCATAAGACGCACAGTACTTTTATCCCACTCAAAAGTTGGACATAGGAGCGCTCCTAATATAATGTAATTTTGTAAGCTTGGTTAGTTTAAGCCAATTAAAAGAAATTTAAAATATGGTTGAAATCGGTCAGTCCTGAAGGATAGCTTCCTTGGACCTACTATATTCATTTTTAGGTTAATTTAACAAACTTACTCTATCTTAACAAAAATTGGTCAAAAGGGTATTCAAATAGAGTAATAGAAGTGCATTAAAAATGGTCGAAATCGGTTAAACTCTAAAGGTATTTATATTTTGTGAATATAAGCACAAATAGGTGATTTAGATAATTCGGAAAAATTCTATATTTTCAAGAGTTGGGCAAAGTTGGAGAATAGAAGTCTATACTAAATGAAAAAGAAATACAATTTTAGTGATTTTTAATTGTTTGATTTTTAAATGTCTTTGAAAAATTACCATTTTATAGTGCTATACGCGAAAAAGCCTCATATTTGAAGTTACTCACAATTTTGTTTGTTTTATTTTATTGTCACAATTTAAAAAACCTACATTCAGAAAATTCATTATCTTAAAAGAAGTGAAAACTTACGATTTGCTGGAAAAATGTGGTATTGTGAATATTATTCCTTTTGCCAAAATGCGGCAAACTCAAAATTTCATATGAATATAGCCATTTTTTGAAAGCTCTAGAGGTCTCAAATATATTATTTTTTTAATAATTGTAAGTTTTCTATATGACCTTGTTATTTATTATGTTGATTTTCTACGATTTAAATACAAATTCTAAGTGCTAGTTAGTTTAAATCATTCTTCATTTTAAATGCAAATTCTATTTGTTTGATAGCTTACAAAGATTTTAAACTATCAAATAACTAGAATTTGTATTTAAAATCAAGAATGATTTAAACTATCAAACATGTAAAATTTGTATTTAAATCATTGAAAATCACTATATTATTTTTTAAAAATTTATTTTTATTTATTTTAGTGGACGTTTTAATTTTAAAATGATAACAATATCTCTTTATTTGGAATCAAAAACATTATTGGATTTTCGCCTATGGGACGAAGTAATGTAAGACGGCCCAATCGTTGACAGTACCGGTTTAAATTAAAAAGTTGCCCATATCGGAGTAGCTCTGAGAATATTATTCCGTAGCAATCCCACCCAGCACACAGCGAAATCTTGCTTACCATCAATCCTGGATTGGCCATCGTTTATGCCGGCTCATCGCTATTCGACCACGTTTCGTTTCGCTTGACATTTTCGTATGTGATCCGCTTCAAAAATGGGTCGATTTTGTTTCGATTCGCAGATGAAAATTCGATTCATGAAGTTTTTTGGCATTAACTCGTTTGTTATATACATCGAGCATATTTTTGTATCCAGCCTTATTAAAGTGACTCCATACGGTTTTTTGTGCAATGTTAGGCTTCTGGGAAATCGAAACAGAACTTGCATGAAGGTCGGACTCGACGATTTTAATGATTTACACACTAGGGGTATTCACACTAACTTGGGTAGTTTGGTATGGGTAGATTGGTTATTGCGAGCACCCTAAATTGCAATTGAGTACTTTGTAGAATAGTTTTGAGCAGTGCTGCATGTTTGTTTGATCTCCCCGGTTAATGAAGCTGATGAGAGATGAGTGACAGCTGGAAGAGGGTTGCCACCATATTTGTCATTTTATGTGCGAAAAATTTAGGCCATTAATTGGACGTAAAAAAGTTATTTTATATACGAGTAATTTTTAACGTGAACTTCGCAGCATCTTATCATTTACTAGTAATCCGGGGGAAAACGTTGTCCTGTCACAGACCGGCTTACTGCCATTTAAGAATTTTTATGCCAATCGGAAAATTTTTTTTTAATTTTTTGTATATCTGAAGAGGCATAACTGTAGTGCGACTACGCCCATTTTAAGTTCAGTTTCCAAAAGTAACTATATGCACTAATTTACCAAATTTTAATCTAATACGACCAAAACTGTCTAAAATATAGCATTTTTATTGATTTGTAGGCGGTAAAAAGGGGTTTGGCAAAATTTTTCTAAACTATCTCGTAGGTGGAACAAATCAACTGCCAAAATTTCAGTGCAATCAGCCCAGTAGTCAATTTTAATGATTTATGAAAAAGTGCTACAGAGCAACCAAGCTCATTTTTAGTATTGTTTCCGAATGTAACCATACAAACTAAATTACCAAATTTAAGTCTTATACGATCAGAATAGTCTTAAATAAAGTATTATGATCTCTTTTTATTTATTTATTTATTTAAAGGAACAATGTCGACATGTAAGACATAGTCTTATAAATGCACTAAGTATGACATGATAACAACAGTTTTTAATGCCATAAATGAAAATTAAAGCTAACTTAACAATGTATTATAAATGAATAAAATGTAGACTTAGCTGCTAATTATATTTTATTTAGATTAAAAGTGATAGACAAGAGATTTAAGAAAAGAATTTGAGAATTTCATGCTTAAAGATATGTTTATTTCGAATTATTTTGATTCCATAAGGCAACGTAATCCACAATCTGATGGCGTTCACAAAAAATAATCTATTGGAATTCAAATAATTATAAACTGGTATTTTAAGGTTGAAATTTCTATTAGATCTGCAGAATTGGAGTTTCACAAATAAGTAATTAGGTGTTTGTGAATATATTAAATTGTGTAAAAAAATATAGTTTCTAGCATTTAAATAACTCAAAATATTACAGCCCAGAATTTTATTGCTCAAGTGACTGATGTGATCAAATTTTCTAAGGCCATAAACGTACCTCACAGCATTATTAAATGCCAGCTCCAGCTTCATCCTGGACCTGGAATCAAGTTTACTGTACATGACATCTGAGTAGGAGATGAATGGCACTATGAGCTGTTGGACTAACTTCTTTCTAGTTTCAAGAGGAACAAATGACGCAGTCCACCTCAAGTTCCGCAACACATAGTAAACCTTACATACAACAGTATTGATATGGTTTTCGCAAGAGAGTGAAGAGTCAATGTGGTAACCAAGATTTTTTATATTGTCAACAAAATTTAGTTGAACACTATTTAGATAAATGGCAGGTATATTATCGAACGAGACCTTAGATTTAAAAATCGGTTGCAGATCAGTTGCAGATCATCAGCATATGCATGCATTGTAACATGCCTGCATTTGCTAAAAATATCATTAATAAACATAGAGAATAAAAGCGGACCAAGTACAGAGCCTTGAGGAACCCCACAATTTAAATTACGAAAAGCGGACAGACTATTACCCACCCTCACTCTTTGAGTTCTTCCAACTAAGTAACTATATAACAGACGGACTGCCATGCTGGAAAACTTAAAATTATCTTCAAGTTTTTGGCACAATATAGAATGGTCAACAGAGTCAAAAGCCTTAGAAAAATCTAGCAGGCAAAGAAGATTAATGTGACCCAAATCATATGTAATTCTAATGTCATCGAGAATTTTTAGCATAGCTGTAGCGCAGCTGTGGCCTGGTCTAAAACCAGACTGAAGTGGAGTCATAAAGTCATATTTTTTTATGTGCTCCGAGATTTGTGCAGCCATGAGAGACTCAACTACTTTTGATAGAGGTGAAAGTAGACTTACAGGACGAAAATCAGATGGTTCATGAGCGTTGGATTCTTTAGCTATGGGAACAATTTTTGCTGTATGCAAATTTTGTAGTATTTTTATTGATTTTTGGGCTGTAAAAGAGGGCGTGGACATTTATTTTTAATACAGTTTCAAAACATAACCAAACAAACTAAATTACCAAATTTTAGTCTTATACGATCAAAACCGTCCGAAATATAGCATTTCTATTAATTTGTGGGTTTAGTAATTTAAGACGGTGCGTTAATATTTTAATTATTTTATTTTATTATTCAATTAACTATCTTAAATACTATTAAGAACTTTAAAAATATAAATTAAAAGTTACTTCAAATGAAAAAGAATATGCAAACGAATGTGCCAGCAGTGACACCATGACTGAAGAATCAAGTTCTGTCGTTTGCAAATTATATAGAAAAAATAATATGTTTCTGCACAAAGCTAGCGGGTTAGCTAGCAACAAGAAATGTGTATACATAATTATTTACATTCATATGTACTATGTAAATAGATACCGTCGATGAGATGAGCTGACAGATCGGCTGATTTTGCGGGAAGTGTTGCTTATATGTTGTTGTTATTTTGTGCAGCTATATTATGCATTGCTACACTACTCCCCCTCTAGTCTGAAGGTCGCGGGTTCGCAGCTTAACTAATCTGCCGGCGCGAGTTTTGTATGGCTGAGCTTGGAACGATGGAGGCAAAATTCTTGGGGTATCTGTACTTTCTTCAGCTGCGATAAAAGCTGCCTTGAGACGATCTACGGATACTTTCTGCACAGTTCCATTAACGTTGACCTTAAAATATTTCTGGTTTCTTTGTATTACTTTATATGGACCATTGTATGGCGGCTGCAATGGTTTACGTACTGCGTCTACTCGCACAAACACATGGGTACAAGTTGACAATGCTGGTTGAACGAAGAATGTTTTCGAGGAACTGTGGTGTACATTATCTCCGAGCTGGAACTTTTTAAAAGATCTGGACAACTGTCGTACAAAATCACTATCGTTGATGTTTTCCTGTCTGGATGAAAAATATTGTCCAGGTATTTTAAGTGTCTTACCATACAACATCTCAGCTGGCGTCGCACTAATATTTTCCTTGCAAGCAACTCGTAGACCTAGCAAAATTAGTGGAAGCTCTTCTGACCAATTGGTTGACATCTTTGCTTTGAAAGCAGCTTTGAGGCAACGATGCCAACGCTCCACCATCCCGTTTGCTTGTGGGTGGTAAGCGGTTGTTCGTAAGTGTTGCACACCGAGCATTTTGTTGAGCTGATCGAACAAACTGGACTCGAATTGTCGTCCTCTATCTGAAGTGATGCGGCATGGTACACCATAGCGTGATATCCAACCAGATAATAAGGCCTTTGCTACGCTTTCTGCAGTGATTTCGCTGATAGGAATCGCTTCCGGCCACCGCGTCGCTCTGTCGATGATGGTGAGCAGATACGTAAAACCATTTGATGGCGATAATGGACCCACTAAGTCGATGTGCAAATGATCTAATCGTTCTGTTGGTTCTTCGTATGGTTGCAATGGCGCCCTGTTGTGCCGTTGGATTTTAGCCTTTTGACATGCGATGCAGTGTTTAACAAACTGGCTGCAATCCTTTCGCATCTTTGGCCAAACGAATCGTTGTTGAATTAGCTTTGTAGTTGCTCGACAACCCAAGTGTGCAAGACCATGAATTTTTGCTAAAACGATATTTCGAAAACTTTTAGTAACGAATGGTCTTATAAACGTACCTGAAACGTCGCATATTAAGTTAGTTGATGACTCTGCGTTTTTTATCGTTTTGAGGACCAGTGATGTTTTATTTTCATTCAGTAACGCTTGCAACTCAGTATCAACTTTTTGATCTGCTTCTAACCGGCTGAAATCGATGTTTGTGTCAGTAGTTACGACTTCTATGCGTGACAACAAATCCGGTACAATGTTTTCTTTACCCGAAACATGGCGAATGTCAGTCGAGAATTGACTTATAAAATCAAGATGACGAGCTTGTCTGGGTGACGCCTTATCTGATTTTTGGCGAAAAGCAAATACCAGCGGTTTGTGGTCCGTATAGATAGCAAATTCGCGTCCTTCCAGTAGGTGGCGAAAATAACGAATAGTTTCGTAAATCGCTAATAGCTCGCGATCGTAAGTTGAATAGTTTTTCTGCGAGCTTGATAGTTTTTTTGAATAGAATGCTAGTGGTTTTGTCTCGGTATTTTCAGTTTGCTGCAAAACGGCGCCGATGGCAAAATCTGATGCATCAACCGCTATTGAAACAACTGCGTCTTTTGCTGGATGAGCCAACATTGTTGCGTTACACAGTGCTGTCTTGTATTGTTCAAAAGCGTCTTCCGCGTCTGGGGTCCAGATGATTTTGCGCTTGTCGTTTTTAACGTTGCCTAGAATTAAAGCTTGTAAACGATCCTGGATGGCTATGGCATTTGGGATAAATCGCCTATAAAAATTAATCATTGCCAGGAATCTTCGTAGTTCCTTGGCAAACTTGGGCTTTTCATACGCACGTATTGCATTAACCTTACTTGGCAAGGGTTTAATTCCTTCCGGCAGGACTAAATGGCCAAGAAACTGGACTTCTGGTTTTCCAAAAACGCACTTTGGCAGATTAATGACTAAACCATTTTCCTGAAGCCGCGTAAAAATAATTCGCAAGTGATTTTCGTGTTGGGCTACTGTCTCGGAGGCTACTAGGATGTCATCGATATATGCTACTGCAAAATCTAGACCTCTAAGCACTTCGTCGATCAGCCTCTGAAACGTCTGAGCTGCGTTTCGTAGTCCATACGGCATGTATAGAAATTCATATAGACCAAAGGGTGTTATAATAGCCGTTTTTGGAATATCAGATGGCAGTACTGGTACCTGGTGGTAAGCTTTTTTTAGGTCGATTGTGCTAAACAGTTTCCGACCGTAAACGATGTGCGCGAAATCTTGAATGTGGGGGACTGGGTACTTGTCCGGTACAGTTGCTGAGTTAAGGCGCCTGTAGTCGCCGCAAGGCCGCCAAGTAGAGTCTTTTTTCGGAACCATATGTAGAGGTGAGGCCCAGTTACTTTTCGATGGTCTGCAAATACCTAATGTCATAAGTTCTTGAAACTCTGCTTTTGCGATCGACATTTTATTAGGTGGAAGGCGTCGAGGTTTTGCAGTGACTGGTGGCCCATTTGTAATGATGCAGTGCGTAATATCCGTTCTGACTTTTCGGTTCTTTACAGGTTGATTTTCGAATAAATCTTTGAATTCTCTTAAAAGATGAGAAAATTGATTATTTTGGTCTATGATTGTTACCTGCGGTGCATCGAAAAAATGCATGGTTCCGATCTGGGATACTGCAGTTGAATTATCGATGAGCTTCCGACTATGCAAGTCAACTGACAAATTGTAAAAATTTAAAAAATCTGCACCAATAATAGAAACTTGAACGTCTGCTATAGTGAAATGCCACGGAAAATTACGTCGCAGACCAAGCGATGGAACAAGTCGTTCTTGTCCGTAAGCCTTGATCTGTGATCCATTGGCTGCGAAAAGTTTAAGGTGCGTCGATTCGTGTCTAAATGTGCAGAATGAGCGCTTTGTTGGTGGAATGATGGATACATCCGCGCCAGTATCTATAAGAAAATTTCGGCCTGTTGCTTCATCGTAAATAAAAAGACGAGCAGAAGACGCGCCAAGCTCAGTCGCCTTAGTTTGAGCTCGGCTTTTTAGTTTTCCGACTGAAACGAGCACGGTGGTTTGCATTTCGTTGCTTGAGGTCCAAATTTTTTATGGTACCAGCATTTATTGCTGCGATTGACACTACGATGCGATGAGTCCCTTTTTCGATTAATTGATCGTGACTTTGAATGATCACGGCCACGGTGACTTGATCGTTCTAACTGTTGAAAACGCCTACAGATATCATCCATCCGTGCAGTAATTTTTTCGAGCACTGATTCATTTGTTGCACATGAGTTAGACGAAAATGATGACGTCGCAGCTGCTACAGGCACCAAATTTGTTGTTTCTACTATACCATCTGCCATTTTTGCGAGTTTATCGAGAGATTCATCACTCCAAGGTGACAAAATTTGCTGTAACGTCATTGGTAAACAACCTAGCCATAGTGTTGTAAGAAATTTGTTGTCGACTGTGTCTCCGGCAAGGTTTTGCATTTCTTCCAGCAGTCTTGATGGCTTCTTGTCACCCAGCTCCATCTGCGAAAGCAACTTTTTAATTCTTCCTTGGTCGCTAGGTGTAAATTCTTGGATGAGCTTTGTTTTAATGGCCATATACTTTCCAGATGCTGGTGGACTACGCAGAAACGTTCTTACCTTCTCCGCGACTGTTTGATTTAGCTGAGAAACAACAGAGTGGTACATTGAAGTGTCTGAAGTAATACGGTTGACAGCAAATTGTGACTCGAGCAGGAAAAACCACAGTTCTGGGTCGGACGTAAAAAAATCTTGTGTTTTAATTCGTGAAGCGTGAAAAACGTGAGCTGGTTCATTTGTTGTCTGCGCTGCAGTTTCTGCCTGCGGACTCAGTAGCGGGACGTTGTTGTTGTCCCCAGAGCCTTCTTGTTCATCATTAGTTTTAACACCGTTTACCATTGTTATTTAAGTGAAAAACAAACTCGATATATTTCGGGGTCACCAGTTTAGTAATTTAAGACGGTGCGTTAATATTTTAATTATTTTATTTTATTATTCAATTAACTATCTTAAATACTATTAAGAACTTTAAAAATATAAATTAAAAGTTACTTCAAATGAAAAAGAATATGCAAACGAATGTGCCAGCAGTGACACCATGACTGAAGAATCAAGTTCTGTCGTTTGCAAATTATATAGAAAAAATAATATGTTTCTGCACAAAGCTAGCGGGTTAGCTAGCAACAAGAAATGTGTATACATAATTATTTACATTCATATGTACTATGTAAATAGATACCGTCGATGAGATGAGCTGACAGATCGGCTGATTTTGCGGGAAGTGTTGCTTATATGTTGTTGTTATTTTGTGCAGCTATATTATGCATTGCTACATGGGCGTTAAAAGGGGTGTGGCTTTTTTATTAACAGAGATATTGGCTCGTATGAAAAAAAAGTAAACACTAGACTAAGTAGTGAACTCTTGATTTTTCACTTTTGATATGCATAAAAAGAAAACACTATAGTTTTCACTTCCTTTTTTGACTAAACTATTTTCGAAAAACTACATGCTTGGATTTGATATGCATAAAAGAAGTGTTTACTACATAAAAAGAAGTGATCACTAATACATTTCTGCAGTGTGCTTTTGATTAGACTTGTTTATATAAATTTGTTTCAAAATGGTAATGTTTATAAATTTTGATCGCGAAAATAAAAAAAATTTTATAAATTAAGAAGATTTGAGCATGAAGATAATTTTCGGTCACTTTATCGTTTCTCAAAAGTGGGGAGATTACGATTTCTTGGGCGCCGCGATTTGACAATGGATTCGTAAACTATTTTCAATAAAAAATAGGAATTGCCAAGGGAAAAACGATTTATCGATACTTAAAAATAATCTTTTTCTTTGGTGATCATTTTAAAAAACTTGGCATATTTTCCTTATTATATTACCGATTGAGATAGTTGAACATAATAAACTTTCATAACAGTGTTAAATTTATCAAATACGTTGAGTATTTCACATTTTATTGCTATTTGAATGTAAAAGTAAAATTTTTGTTTATATTAAACTGTTATTTTCTGAAAAACTACCGTTATTGTTGTGACTTATGAAAAGTAAAAAATTAAAGCTTACATATTTATCTTTCATTTGTTAGATAATACTAGTAATTAATTTGATGTTTTATGATGTTTTTTTGTAATGATATAATTTGCCCTTGTACGAAAAGTTGTTATTTCAAGCATATTTATCTTAGTTAGTCTACTTTCTAAGGAGACTACGATTTTCGGGGTACCGCGATTTGAAAGTGGATTCACGAAATACATTCAATAAAAAGAAGAATGGTTAAAGGAAAACTCGATTTATCGATTTGTTTTCAAGTTATCGATTTTTTAAGAAATTTTTTAATAAGTATCTTTTAAGAAAACTAGCTAAATTTTTCTTAGTGTACAGGCGATATTGACATTTAAGGTATTATCTAAAAGGTAACATATGAAGCTTTAACATAAGTTTTCAATAAATAAAATGCGTAGAGTATTTCACATTTTACAGCTATTTGTATGTAAAAGTAAATTATTTGCTTGCATAAAACCGTTATTCTCTCAAAAACTACCGCTACTATTACATATTATGGAAAACAAATTATTGAAGTTTCAAAATGTATCTTTCATTTGGTATAAAATATTTATGCTTTATTTCTTGTTTTATGGTATTTTTTGTGATGAAATGATTTACCCTTGTATGAAAAGTTGTCTTTTCAATCATTTTTATCTTAGTTGTTTTGCTTTCCTTATAAAGAATTTTTTATAATGCACAAAATATGTATATTTTAGTGTATGAAATGAAAGGTCTATGTTTAAGCTTTAAGAATACAATATATTTGTAGTACCTTAATAACGCAAATTTAGTAGAAAATGACGTTTCTTTCAATTAAAAAATTCAAAAATGATATAAATTTGCTCAAAAAATTTAAAATTTTCTTGCAATGATATTTGTTTTGCATATCATTAAAAAATTTATTTAATTATTTTTCAAATAAAATGTCAATCTTATGAATCGATTAAATAATGGCAAATATATTGATGTTTTTTTAAACACAACTTTTGGTACGAAAAAAATTTCAAAAATCTATAACTCGATAAGTAGTTTAGTTATCAATTTTTTGTTCGGTCAAAATTTTTATCTCTTCCAGAAAACATTGTTAAATTGTAGCGCCCAAAAAATCGTAATCGTGCCTCAAAAGTTTTATTTTTGTCACAAATAAAAAAGTAGTGAACACTTAAGTTCGAAATTCGAAAATAGAGCTTACTTAAAAGTTTTATTCATACTAAAAGTAGTGTTCACTACTGACCTTTCACTACTTAGTAGCAAAGACTACTTTGCAGCGTTCACTCTTTTTATGCATACGGGCCATTAACTTACTTAACCGAGAAATTAACAGATATTGTAAAAATGGTTGCCTTAGGTGTTACCGTTCCTGAGATCTTAAGAGACATCGCACGAACGATTTTATGTATATTGAAGGGCGGTAAAAGTAGGCGTGGCAAAATTTATATATCTAGTGTCCACACTTGGTCTCATAGCAAATATAAACCAAGTTTCATTAAAAAAGCATGTATAACTAAGGAATTAGAAATTTCTGAAAAATAGGCGTAGTTATAGTTCGACCACGCCCATTACCATACGAACTAAATTACAAAATTTTAGTCCAATACAACCGAATATAGCGTTTTTAATAACTTGTAGGCGGAAATAGGGGGTGTGCCAATATTTTTTGTGTATTATTCGAGATATTTGCCTATTTTTGCAAAAGGTGGTAGCACATGGAATAAGTACTCAATTTGGCAAGAAAACAATCTACCCAAACAAGTCAGGGGGTCAGCTAAAGTAGATTGGTAGATGGGTACTTGGGTAGAATGGCACTTTACAAAAACAAAATGCAAGGCATTTGCCAATCTACCCAAGTCAGTGTGAATACCCCTACTATGATTATTTGGGCATGAAAAAGCTTTTAGCGCGATTGGTGCCACAATTACTCACACTTGACCATTGCGTAGCCGTGTCACCACTTCAGAGTAGTGTTTGGCAATATCCAACCGCAATCCGTAGAAGTTTCGTAATTGGAAAAGAAATATGGGTACATTACAATACATCAGAGACCAAGGAACAGTTAAAACAGTGGACTTCTCTGGGAACGTGCACCAAAGAATTCCAAGGTGGATCTGTCAGCCAAAAAGAGAAGCATGCAGAGTCATTCGCCTCGATTTGGAGCAAAAAAGGTTTTTTCGGATATTTATTAGGCTGGGTCGCTTTGCAAACCGATATTATCTGGGCTACTTTTGGATCGGATTTGAAAAGTTATAAAAAGGAGGTGGAGTGGGGATGCACTTTACCGTATCACACCTTTGATTTTGTGAATTTTTTCTTTAGGAATTTCGTACGAAAAATAAATAAAAAGTATTCAAACTAATAATAATAATCTTAACGTTAAACAATGTGAGAATTTCATAGTCTAGGAGGACAAAGGTAAAAAAAAATTCTCCAATTCATATAATTTTTTAATATGCCATATGAAATTTTTCCTTTATTAGAAGTATGAACATAAAAATACACAAAACCGCCAGGTTCGGTGTAAACGGCAAGCAAACTTGATCAATTCTAAAAACTATAAAATTCTTTTTTTAGTAGAAATTTGAACCGTAATAAAAGTACCGTTATATAAATATACTGTTTTTTAAATTTTTAAAGTGCAGGCATTAAATATGATTACAAAAAATTATTTGGTTTGTCAGAAATTCAGTCTTAAAAATATTAATATATTATTTTTTTGATACTACTTATTCAAATTAAATAGACTAAAACTAATACAGGCCAGTATTGGCCATACCTTATATTACTTTTGGCGTCAATGTGGATGTTTATAGTTTTTGAACGCATTAAAATCTTCATGCGCACGTTTAAAATTTTAAGCATTTTCTTTTGAAAATTAAACTCATATTAGTCCATTTTTATGCTATGTTACTAATTTTATGTGAAAAGTGCACAGTCTTGCATTCTTCTAATAGGACAACTCTCGGAGGACACTCAAGAGGCAAGAAATAAGGACTAGAGAAGATACCGACAATTAACCACGCGGAAGACATCTCGAATCGACACTGAAAACAATTTGCTACATAGGCTGTTAATTTCGTCAGATCAACTTATTGCAAGTTTAAGGGTCTCTCCAAAATAAAAAAAAATACACAAGAAGTATTGGATTGATTGAAGGAAATTATGCAACCGGCAATGAAGCTGCTTCCGAAATCGAAGTGATAAGTTTCCGTAATGATTTAAATATAAGTATTGATCCTGATTTATAGAAGCATATAATTTTATTATATCATTATAATTATTAATATAATTTATGTTATATCAAATCAACAATTTTGAACTCTAATTGGTGGATTTTATAAGTATAGATTACTCTTAAATGTTCATATAAAATTTTTTTTAACAAGACAAATGTTATTTTCTTCCATTAAACAATAAAAATTTTATACTGATTCAAGTTTCTTATTTAAAAAAAAAAATCAAAATACTTAATAAAATATTATTGTCCTCCAAAATTGCTCAAAGTGCTCATGTACATTGCCTTGGTGCGTATATATTTTTGACCATCACGGCTGAACCACTGAAGCTATTCACCTTATATTCACACCATATGTTCGTGTGGTGCTCCGAAATTTTTATTTTTTGTAAGTCCCCTTCTAGGTGGCGCTGTGGTTGATTTTTTCGAAAAATTTTTTTTATGCAGCGATTTGACTCAAATTCACACCACATAATATTTATTAAAAACATTATCATTGGCAAAGTTGATTTTCTGCTGTAAGTCTGTAAATTCGGATATCAATATAAAAAAATTAATGAATGGCACAAATTCTATAAAATATTATACCTTGCATATTGTGAATTTTTTCTTTTAGAATTTTTTGCGATAAATTTTTGTATAAAATCTTATAAATGTTAAACCTTTGATAGGTTGAATCGGGTGCAAGGATTTTATTTCTGTCATCGCTTTTGCTCTAGCTGTGCATGTTTTATACACATTTGAAAAAAAAATCCTAAAGTAAAAATTCAATGACTTCTCATGCCAAACTACTAATCGATCAATCCAAGTGCGCCCGCTGGATTTGTTCTAGGAGGGAAAGTTCCCCCTCCTCCCTGCTGACGCCCATGGACCATTCCTAATATGTATCATTTTAAAAACATTTTAAGGCTACAATTTTTTATCAAAAATCAAAATATATTATCTGAAAAGTTGGCGTATTGTTAAAAATGAATATTTAAATTATTTCTTTGCTTAATAACTAGACAGTATCTTGCATTAATTAAATCTTTTTGGTTTTTTTTTCAGTTTCGGAGATAAGTCGCTCACCGCGAGATCCCTTTCTTTAGAGAATCTCCCGAAGATCATCTACAAAATTTTTAAGAATCATATAAAAAAAAACTATTTTTTGATAAAGATATAAAGTTAATCAATATGTCTGTAAATTTTTTTTCCTCCTAACTTATCACTCCTTAAATGGACAAATAACTTGGAAAATAAAGTTCAAAACCAAAACTGAAAACAGTAATGAAAACAAACCAATGAAAAAAGGAATACATTTGTGTGCTAGTCAGACTTCCATATGATTTTATTCATTCAATAAGATATCTTATAGAAAAAGTCTTTGTATTTTTAATAATATATATTCTAAAAGAATTAATAACATTTCTCTTAGGAAAATTGCTATTTGTTGATGTCATTAATAAAAAGCTTAATAGAAAAGTTATATTAAATGATCTCATAGACTTTATGTACCAGATTTTAGTTCTGCGTTTAAGCTCGAAGTCAACTTTTGTGATGATAATGCACATGAGCTATTTCCATATGATTATACATGAAGCGTTTTTAGCTCATTTTATAAGCACTTACCTTACTATACAATAATATAATTAAAAATGTGCCTTATAGTTTTATCTAAGAATGAACAAATTTTTGCGCCAATTATGAATTAACTTTTCTTGAATTAGCACCTCAAACCTTGATTATGACAAATTAAAGGAATAACAACAACAACCAATACAACGTAAGAATTTAATTCTTTTAAAAGCAAGAAATACTATGCGCATTACTGAAATTCCTGAAAATAAACGACAGGACACAATAAAAAAATACCCTTACAGGCTATGAAGAAACATGCAATACATTGTGCAAAGGGCCCGTTAGTGGATATCAACAACGCATAGTTCAAGCAAAGGCATCAATCAAATGTTTACAAATTTACGAATATTTTTAATTTTTTTTATTTCCTACAATACTTTCATGTATGTTGAATCAGTGGTGATGTGTGTTGGTGTTCGGAACCTGAAGTAAGAGAGCTTATAGCCAAAATGAACATATTTCAAAAGCAAAAAACAAAACAAACGATTCAAAAGAGATGCAGTGAGTTCCACTGAATGCCGTAAGGCAAAATAAAAAATATACAAACTAAAAAATATACAATAAAGACAACAGCAAGAAGGAAAAAAAAAAAATAAATCAAAGATGCAAGATTTACAAAACAGCAATAAAAATAAACCAGCGCTGCCAAGTTTGAAGAGCACTAAAAACTAAAAAAAAGAAATAAAAATATATATGTGGCAGCATGGCTGCTGTTGACTGATGCAGGAACACACGGACGAAAAACACAAAAGAACTTGCTGCAGAGGGAGTTACTTCGACAGACACTCACAAGCGCAGCAATAAACACGACAGACATATCTACAGACAAACAATGATGATGAAAAGATGATTCTGTAGCAAACTGAACCTTATCCACCAGACAATAATGCATGATCTCCAACGATATTCATGGTCATTGAATTCAATCAGAATCAACAGTGTTACTTTTTTACCCTTGTTTTTCCAATGAAAACAACCAACCAAAATACAAAAAAAAAACAATAATAGTCGCATTAATTCATGCGTCGAGCGTACCAGCTTGACGGATGCATCAATTGATGTGATACCATTTTCATAAACTTAAATCATCAACGTTACATTTGCCCAGTCGATGTCAGTGTTGCTTCCTCGTACTTCCTTTATTTCTGTTCCAATCAATCCTTTCCACGCATTGGATTTTATTATATTTTATGTCGCCTTTCAACATAGCTGCGGTAAGGATCAAAATAAAAGAATTAAGTTAAATCTCACGACAGATGACATTATATTGGCGCACGGATCAAACTTAAACTCAAACGTGCTGTGAATGAGACAACATTGAACAGTTGAGTCCTTTAGACAAAAGCAGTTAAATCCATGAATACGAATATGCAATATCAATTCAATATGAATTCATTATGAAATGAAAGCAAAAATATTTATACGAATATGAAAATGAAGAAAAATATGAAGAATTTGGTATGAATAAGAAACGAAGCATATACAGATTTAAAAATTAATATGAAAGTGAATATTGATATGAAAATACTATATGAATATGAATATGAGAATGAATATGAATATGAATATGAATATGAATTTAAATATGAATATGAGTATAAGTATGAGTATGAGCATAAGTATGAGTATGAGCATGAGCATGAGTATGAGTATGAGTATGAGTATGAGTATGAGTATGAGTATTAGTATAAGTATGAGTAAGAGTATTAGTAGGATTATGAGTATGAGTATGAGTATGAGTATGAGTATGAGTATGAGTATGAGTATGAGTATGAGTATGAGTATGAGTATGAGTATGAGTATGAGTATGAGTATGAGTATGAGTATGAGTATGAGTATGAGTATGAGTATGAGTATGAGTATGAGTATGAGTATGAGTATGAGTATGAGTATGAGTATGAGTATGAGTATGAGTATGAGTATGAGTATGAGTATGAGTATGAGTATGAGTATGAGTATGAGTATGAGTATGAGTATGAGTATGAGTATGAGTATGAGCATGAGTATGAGTATTAGTATTAGTATAAGTATGAGTATTAGTATAAGTATGAGTATGAGTATTAGTAGGAGTATGAGTATGAGTATTGGTATGAGTATGAATAGGTATGCCAACCATTGTACGGCCAAATTATGTACAAATATATAAAAACTCAACTCAAAAATCTGGACAATTCTGTACACTATTTGGTATTTATTATGATTATGGAGAAAAAGATTAATATAAGAAAATTTGCATTTTCAACGAAAACTAATAAAAAGCAACAAGAATAATAAAAACATAATTTTAAGTTTTTTAATCAGACGCATGGTAAAATAATTACAAGATAGCCGTGGCAGGTCTTTAAGCGGCCATCAAATGTCAAAAATAGTATAAAATAGAGAACGAAAGAAAATGACAAAGTAAAATATGCAAGCAAAGACAACCTACGGTCGACTCTTGTGTGAAAATAGCCATCTGTCACGGCTACTTTTTAATTATTCTACCATAATCAGGCACATTTAAATATAGACCGCATTTTCGGTTTGTGCGCCAACTACTGATTTATTGCTAGAGCCATCGGCTTCATCATAATTTCCAGTCGCTCGTCTGTTTAAAATTGTATTTCTCTTGGCTTGAGATTTGTCTCAATAGTTGTGGCTGCTTCCTTAAAAATGTATGGAAGTCAATGCACAAGTAATCTAAGTTACATTTCACGAGTAGAATTGATTTTTGTGTGTCAATGCTAAGATTGCCTTGACTCGGATTTCCAAATGTTTTTTATTAAAGAAAAAACACGTTCGACTGGTGCACTTAGCCGAGGTAAACAGAGAATGAATTTGATGATGCATGCAAAATTCATATACGGCACTTACGCGGTATTCATGTGATTGAAAACTTTAACCCATCGTTTCTGCGTTCGCAAGTTTTCCGCGTTCCATTCTGCTGCTTTTTCCGCAGTGCAAGACAATTTTATGTGGCCGTATTGCACTTTATTCGAATGCTCATTTAAATTGAATTGAGAAATTTCTTCTATCGTTTTTTCAATTTATTTCCAGGCAGGCATAACTCGCAATGACATCCACCAACGTCATTGGGGAGTTCAGACGATACAACATGTTGTCATTCTGCTATTTTAAGTGTTTGAAAGTTTTTTCATATGTTTTATAGTTCTTTTTTTCATTTGCAACTAAGCTTAAATCGGACATCGAAATTTCTGTACAAATTCTGTACGATTTTTTTTTTCTGTCCACCGGGTCAAAATTCTGTACTGTACAGATAAAATCTGTACGGTTGGCATGCCTAAGTATGAATATAAATAGTTATATGAATATTAATAAGAAAATTAAAATCAATGTTAAAATTTAAATATGAATATGAGTATGAGTATGAATATGAATTTGAATATGAATATGAATATGAATAGTAATATGAATATGCATATGAATATAAATATGAATGTGAATAAAAAAATTAATATGAGTATGAGTATGAATATAAATATGAATAGTTATATGAATATGAATATGAATATGAATATTAATATGAAAATTAATGTGAATATATGAATATGAGTACGAGTATGAGTATGAATATGAATATGAATATGAATAAAAATATGAATAGTAATATGAATATGAATACGAATGTGAATGTGAATACGAATATGAATATGAATTATTACATGAATATGAATACTTATATGAATATAAATAGTGATATTAATGTGAATATAAGTATGAATATATGATGAATGTGAATATGAATATAAAAATAAATATGAATACGAGTACGAATACGAATATTAATACGAATATGAATGAATATGAAAACTTATATGAATTTGAATATGAAAATTAATATTTATATAAGTATGAGTAAAGCTGTGAATATGAATATGAATGCAAAATGTGGAGTTTAAACTAGGAAATATCGGTTTGAACAAAAATCTCGAGCTTGTCCATTCTCCGCTGTTGGCGTAAAACTACAAAAAAAGTTAAATGCTTTTTTGAAAACTCACTCGAGCCTAAGTACAACCTTAATCAATCTATTTCAACTTCTACGACTTCCAGCCTGAAGATGTATAAATAAATAATACTTAACGTCACAATAATTAATGCAGCTTGTCCCCACCCGTTACTCGTAGCGTTGAGCATTTAACAACAATAAATATTGCTTTCCGTCCGCCTTCTTCACTGAATCCTCCTACTACTCCTTCTAGTTCTATAACCTCATCCCTTAATTAAATATAATTCTGCTCAACCTAAATTAACACTTAACACACTTAAGCGGTTTTTACTTGTAAGAACGCACAAGCACGCACACATTCATTCATTCACTCATTTTATGCCATGTACTCAACGTATCCATGAGACGGCAAACAAAAGGCATTAAATCGGCTTTGCTCACACATCACATCCCATCAGATGATTCGCATCAACTGCAAGGAAGACATCGCTTGCTTGCTGCTCCCCAGGCGCTGCTGCGGTGTTGCCACATTTTTTTTGAAGTGATGCTTCCTCCCACACCTTCATAGAAACCAACACTTTTTCATGTTACTCGTCAGACGAATGACTGCCTTATTGGCAAAGCGTCGTAACGCCAAAGCGTCACGCGACCAACGACATCAGCTTCACCGCAAGGCGAGTCATTGTAGATGTTCTGCCATTTCTTCGCAATGCGCATTCGGTGCTGCCAGATTGGTGTGGAACTACGACAGACAAGCTAAAGTTTTGAAGATGAGTGCGTGTCGAGGATACTGCATTGTTGTTGTTAAGGATGTTGTTGTTGTAGTTGGCTTTGTTGTTTTTAGTGGTGGATGTTGGCTTAGCTGCTCGTTGTCGCAAATTGAATGCGAAACTTATGCAATAATGAAACAAACTGAAGTGGAAAATGTTCAGACAGTAGTTGGAGAATATGAGCAAGAAGCAAAAACTGACGAAGAAACAGCAGAGGTAGGTAGTACAAGTATTTCAAGCACATTGTTGAGTATCCTTGATGTTGTTGGCATTATTGTTATTGGTTTGGTTTTCACGTAATTTCTTTAGATCGATGTTAAAGGTGAGCCTACAATGATAATAAGTGCTGCCTACTATATCAATTTGTATAAGCAATATTGTCTATGTTTATGCGAGTATGTGTCTAATTCTGTTGTTGGCAGTATTCTTGCATGCTT
The DNA here is from genome assembly GCA_963920525.1 of Dichetophora obliterata. Taxonomy (NCBI): domain Eukaryota; kingdom Metazoa; phylum Arthropoda; class Insecta; order Diptera; family Sciomyzidae; genus Dichetophora; species Dichetophora obliterata. The sequence goes on from OY986437.1 coordinate 35,611,041, forward strand.
GCCTGGGTATCTGTTGCCAATTAAGCTGCATTAGTTGCTTCATTAATTATTTGTATTAGTAACTCGTAAGCAACGAGGCAAAACAGACAGATGATATAAAATCTACTCAAGTTGATTGGTTTTAGATAAAGTTGCGTGTTAGTGTGAGAGCGAAGAAAAGCACATCCGGCTTTTTGGGATTTTCAACATAGTTTTCGTAAAGAAATTTCATTAATATTTATAACTAAATTTAAAATGATAACAGTTTGTTTATTTGTATAATTAATGAATATAGATCTTTCAGAGAAGTGTGTCATCCTAGATTTTTAGAACTTGTTTCTAATGTGAAAATTCGGACTCAAAACATGTTCATAATCTATAGTAATAAAAGTCATTTTCTGCTTGTTTGTTTGTTTGTTTGGCCTTTATGCAAATCTAAACGGCTCAACGGATTTCGCTCAAACTAGGTATACATATTAGGTGTATCATAGATTAAAATGTTACAAACTTAGTTTTTGCCACGCCTCCTCCGAAATTTCTCAACTAACGGTAATTTTGTTATTACAATACAGTTTTTTATAGGAGTTTTTTGTGTATTTAATTTGAAAATTTTTTTGTTATTTTGACATCAGAAACACTCTCATATATTGAAAATTGTAGAAATTTTCAGTACAACTACTTTTGCATTTAACATCCAGCAGTTATTTTGGAGTCAATTGGAAAAATCAACTAGTTCATTTTTAGTTCAGTTTGCACTTGCTATGAAATGGTAAACATTCAACGTAGAACAAAAGATTCACTTAGTTTTTATTTTGTGTTCCAAAATTTTGGCATTGAAGAATGAGAAAAAAACGACATGAAAATCAAAGTTTGGTCTTTCGATGCAAATATCTCCGCTGTATATTGATATGTTTCATTCAAATTATTTTTGTACAAAAGTTCAATAAAAGCACTTCACAAAAATAGTTTGGACTGAACCGTTTGGTCAGTATATATATGTTTTATGATTTTGTCAAGAAAGGTCCAAAATATTGACTTTTTACTCAAAACATGACTCAAAAATTGTTTTTGTTGTAAAAATGAAATCAAGTTAAAATTGCACATATGACTAACTTTCATATGACATAGCATTTATTTGCAAAAATTCTTCTACACGAAGAAAACTGTTTGCTAAATTTGGATTGTGGTTAAGCAAAACTTGCGCTTGAATCTTAGCCACTTGAAAATTATGCTATATTTCAGCAAAAACTAATCAAATTTGCTATTCCCGTTTATAATAACTTTGCAAAGTTTTGATTAAATTCAAGCAAAATTTTGCTTATTTATTATAAACTGCAAAAGCAAAATTCTACTTATTTCAAGCAAAAAAGTTCTCTAAATTGGAATCATATTCTATTCAACTTAGATTTAGACAGTGCTGTCTCTATATTTTATCAGCACATTTTTACCGCTATCGAAAGTTATGTGCCAATAATAAAGAAAAAGAATAAGCTCTCAGAACCATGGCTAGACAACAATCTCAGATTTTTGAGGAATCATAGAAATAAAATCTACAAACTTCTCAAAAACACTAATAATATAAGCGATGAACTGAAGCTTAGATATGACGAGCTATCAAGAGAGTTCTCTATCAAGTCAGAAGAAGCGTACAAGTTATACACGAACATCATCGAAGAGAAAATTGTCCAAGAACCGAGAAAATTCTTTGACTTTGTTAACATGAAGCGCAAATCTAGCGGCTATCCATCGTCTATGTTTAAAGGTAATGTCACTTCGTCCAATTCTCTTGAAATAAGCAACTTGTATGCCGATCACTTTAAGGAGGTCTTTTGTCTTCCTACCACCTCATCTGAAACTTCTCCTAGCTGAACTATTATAGTTGATAGTTTATATTTAACCCAGGAAGAGACTTCTAGTGCAATAAAAGAACTGGATGTATTAAAGGGACTAGGACCAGACTTAATACCTGCAAGCTTTTTGGTGCGATGTTTAGACCAACTGCTATTGCCATTACACATAATCTTTAACGAATCACTGGTTCGTGGGACATTTCCTTCATATTGGAAATCATCTCATCTTACGCCAATTTACAAGAATGGTGATAAAAGATCAGTTGAAAATTATAGAGGCATAACAATCTTGTCAGCCATTCCAAAACTTTTTGAAAAACTTATTTGTGAAAAGCTAACAAGTTTCATTAACCCACGTCTAAATGAGCAGCAACACGGGTTCCGAAAAGGGCGATCTACCACCACTAATCTCATGATTATGGTATCAGATGTTTTAGATGCTGTTTCAGTAACTGATTTCAGTAAAGCTTTTGATCGAGTTGATCACAACATTCTTATATATAAGTTAGAAAAATTTGGTGTTGCGGGGTTCATACTAAGTTGGCTAAAATCATATTTAAACGGCCGATCCCAGTTTGTTAAATTCCAGGGAGTTCTATCGAAAAAAATTGCAGTCTCCTCGGGAGATCCGCAAGATAGTCATCTTGGCCCTCTTCTTTTCAACATATTCATATCCGATCTGTCAGAAGTTCTTAACGATATCCCACATCTTATGTATGCAGATGATTTAAAAATGTACTATGCAATTCAATCAGATGCAGATGTAAATTTTTTGCAATCAAAATTGTTGTCTCTTGAGCAATGGTGTTTTCAAAATAAACTACATCTTAATGTCAATAAATGCAATGTTATTAGCTTTTCTCGTAAAAACAACGTAACATTACATACCTACCACCTCAATAGTACCGAACTAAAAAGGGTCAACCATATCGTGGATCTTGGAGTTGTCTTAGATTGCAAGATGCCCTTTAATCTGCCAGCAAACAGCTCGGTTTTATAAAAAGACGTGCAAATGAATTCAAGAATATATGGGTCACTACATCCTTGTACCGTGCATTAGTGCGCCCAATACTTGAATATGCATGCATAATTTGGAATCCATCTTTCGATTCCCATAGAGAAAGAATTGAGTCTCTTCAAAAGCAGTTCTTACTATACGCGCTTAGAGATATGTACAACCCCCATGATTATTGTAGCCTTCCATCATATGAACATAGACTCAGCCTTTTAAATTTGATGCCACTATCAACAAGAAGATCGTTATTGGGCTCATGCTTCACATTTGATGTAATTAATGGTGCTATTCACAGCGAATATATTTCTAATATGATTTCCTTTAACGATCCAATTAGGCGCACTAGGCATACTCGATTTTTAACTGAATATCAGCACCAAACTACATATGCAAATAATGAACCCATCAATCGTTGTTGCAGAGAATTTAATAATGTCTCTATATACTACTCACCTTCTATGTCCAAATCCTCTTTCAATCAAACCCTATATAAATCACTCAGTAATCAGAATTAACCCAGGCCTCAGATAAACTATATACATGTATGGATTTATATGTATAAGCATTTATTGGTTTGTTTAATAAATCAAAATTCTTTAACATCCCTCTCCAAATCTCCCATTTGCGTCCTTTTGTCCTTATAGTCTTTAAGAATAATATATATACATCGTATCTTAAGTGTGTATATTTATAGTCTCTATTGTTTTCCTCCTCTTATCTTATTTTTGACATGGTTTTTGAAATCATGTCAATCCGGTGGGCGGAGTATGCCCACTAAGAGCACCAAATAAAAAATAAAATAAAAACAAGGAAAGGGTAGAAGAAAAACAAAAAACGTAGTAATCTTAGTATAAGTAAACAAAACCTGTTAGAATAAGTTAGAATAAGTAAATTGCATTGCCTTGTTTGGCCAATAAATAAATAAATATTTGCTAAGTTATTATAAATTGGAAAAGCAAATTTTGATTAGTTTGTGCTCGTAGTACATGCTAGATGTTATTTAAGTGAAATAATTATTGATATTAAATTAAATTGAAAAATTACCTTTATCCGGAGACTTGAACCTCGGCCGCGTGAGTGTAAGTGCATCCACTCAACAATAGTAGTTGCTAACCAATCATCACCTTACTTTCTTCATTAAAAATAAACGTGTGCTCGTGTGTTTTGAAGAAATTTGCTTGAATATATTAAAAATTTTCTATATGAGTTTATAATAACTTAGCAAATATTTGCTTGAATTAAGTAAAAATTTGCTATTGCAGTTTATTATAAACTTAGCAAAATTTCGATTGAATTTACTCAAAATGTTGCTTTTTTCCTAAATTCATTAGTAGTGATTTCAATTTAGCAATCTTTTTCTAAAATCACACCGTGGTTAAGCAAAGTTTTACTGATTTGCTTTCAAGCAAACAACATTTGCTTGTTTGATACAAAATAATTATCATTCCTCAAACTAAATAAAAGTAAAAATAAAAATTCTAAATATAATAAAAAAAAAGCAATTGTGTTTTATCTGTTTTTGCAGAATAAATATTTCTCTTGTACGAAAGATTCTCAGAAATCTTTTAAACTTGATTCATTCTATACAATGAAAATAATTATTCTTTATAATATCGCTCTAGTTTTCAAATAAAAATTATTTCTATTTATGTAATTGCTTTGAGACTTATTTCATTTCTCTCTCTTGGGGCTTATTTAATTTTTTCTTTTTTTAATTTCATTTGAAAGTGATGTAAAGAATAAATGAGAACGCTATTTACTATGTTTCACCTCTAGTTTCACAGGAATGCGGCTAACTTCGCGTGACAAATTTTTTTTCGATTAATATGGTTGTTATTTTAATAAAAGCATCCTAAGAACTTTAATAAACAAGCTAAAAATACATTAGCAATATCTTGGAAATTGTTTACTATGTAAAATTCTTAAAAATTAATTTTAGTGGCCTTGATTCTTTTAGGTCGTTTTGAAAAGAGCATTTCAAAGGATTAATAAATTATACAAAATATTTATTTTACATCCCATAAGTTGCTGACTCCTTTTAGCCATGTTAAATTATTTAAATGCTTGCAAAATTAATTGGGCGCACCTGGGCGCCAACACACACAAAGTCTAGCAAACAACGTAAAGGACATCAAAAGAAAGTAAAAATTAAAAAAAAAAGTAAGTAGGGATAAAAAAATAATGCGTAAATAATGTAATTTAAGCGTGGCAGTGCGAATTGTAGTCAAGTCCTGTCAGGGCAGGGCAGGGCAGGGCAGCAACAGCGGCTGAAGGTGGCTGGCATAACATGTGCCACAACAACAAGTTCAAAAACAACAACATTAAGTACCTGAAAGAGTAGAAAAGTGCTACAAAGCAACAAAGAGCATTTAAAGAAAAAAACAAAGAACGCCAAACAACATAAAAACGCCCACAAAAGTATGATGAAAACTTAAGGACATTGCTGGAAAATGCGCAGCAAGGACTAAATCATTATTTAATGATTACTCGCTGCCTTTTTATTTTTCATTTAAAATGTTGATGCTAGCAGTTTAAGGACAAAATCCAACAACAAACAAGCAACGACAGCAATAGCAATGAAAAACCACCCGACAAGGATATTTTTGTTTTAATTTTTTTTCCTAATTACTTCAATTTTACATAAAACAGCACAAACACCAACAACGCCAAGAGTTACTTTGTGTCATTATTTGAGTTGTCTGCTTCTTGGCGCACAGGATGCTTCTGTGTCCTTGTGCTAAAACGTATCGAAGGGGGGGGGGGGGAAATAAGAGGTGGGGCAATGTACAAGAAGCAACAAAATATACGATTTCAAGAGGATTCCTGCGACAGCCTTTGCTTTGGCATTAAGTTTTGTGTCAACAATTTTTTGTGCTCTTCCGGCGCTGCGTCCTTCTTATGTCCTTACGTTCTGTGTTGTTTTAGCTTTTTATAATGAGTACATCCTGAAATCACAGTTGTTATTGTCGTTGTTGTTTTTGTTGTTATTTTCTTGTTGTTATGTTGGTGGTGGGTGGTTTTTTACCCACCCTTCATCTGCAATCGCTCAGTTATGAGCAATTTCCTCATTAAAATATTTTTACGCTTTGCTCTCTGCTTCAGCTTTGAAATGATTTTTACATTATTTAATTAAGTTGTCAACTTGTTGTTGTATTTTTACTGCCCCCAACTCGAACCCTTTCAATTATGGCTCTAGTTTGATGAGCTGTGTTTGTTGTTTTTATTCTACTCGGAAAGTTCTGTCCAAAAAGTTAAGCATTTACAATTTTGTCGTTTTTTTTTAATTTTATAGCGGTAGCCGCATAAATATTTTGGCAAAAGTTTTAATTGAAACTCATTTTCCGTTTTTTGTTGTTTTTTATTTTTTAAACGAATATATATATTTTTATGTATATTCGAATATATATATTTTTATATATATTCGTTGGAGTAGATATTTATTTCTTTTACTACTGTTTCTTAAATATAGAAGGAACACATTACAATTATAAATATCTCTAAATTCGTAAGCAATTAAAATTTTAAAATAGCAAAGTTTGGTTGCTGTCACTATAAGTCAACATTTTTGACTACAGCATTTTCAAATGCAATTCAGTAAAAATTACTGATATTCAGACACTCCATTTGAAAGTTCATAAATAGTTTTTGTGGTGTACAAAAGATATGTTAAAATTCTGAAATTCGCTTGAATTTATTAAATTAAATTTATTTAAAAATACCATATTTTTATGCCATTATTTAAATCAATGCACTATATTTTCAAATTTTGAAAAGTCCATGAAAATATATAATTTATCTTTGAAAAAATAAGTATTTATGCGCAAGTACGGATATATTATGAAATTAATATTGTTATTGTGTTCAAAATGGAACAAAATAGATAGCGCCTTCCCTATTTAGTAAAAATCACTATTTTTATATTTTTATGCTAGTTACTCGTAGATGAAGAGATTTACAACAGCTCCCTTTTGTGTTCAATTTAGAGCAAAATAAACAATACCAAACCACTTGTGGTATCCGAAATCAGCTCAATACACATATTTATACTAATCGAACGAGCGATTTGGGAGAATTTGTAAGAGAATTGCAGTATAGTGCTCTCTGGTGTTAAAAATAGAACAAAATAAATAAAGCAACACCACTCGTCGTACCTCCAAACCCTTTTTATATAAAACTTCATACTGAATTAGTCGTATAATATTTTGATATCGTGTATTGTTGTCGCTTACAGAATTAAATAATAATATTAAAAATTTATAGTTTTATTGAAATTGAACAATATCATTCCAAAAAATACACATAAACGAAACTAAATGCATATCATTTGAAATTCACAAAAAAGAACTTAAGTCATTTTTAAAATAAAAATTTTAACCATGTCATTAACCCCCAGATTCAGTACGAGGTCTGGCCAGACCTTTCCACTGTTTGAATGCATGCAACTTTTTGAACAGTTAGGGAGAGCTGAATAGTTGCAAGACTTTGTCAAGCTCGACGAGAAGAACACACGAACACAACGCTAAATCCAAAATAATTGTTTTAGTATTGTTAAATTCTTTTTTTTATCTCGTTTCGTGAATGCAACAGTATGAGGTCTGGCCAGACCTCATATAAAATGTATGGAATTTTTATGGCCCGGTGTGGGTAAGCCAAATTTAAATTTTTAAGGTGTGTTCGGCCGGTCATGGTACGGGATTTAAACTTATTTGTACAACATCAGATGAGCGGTCCTCGAGATAATGCAAAAATAGTGGATCCCCTTTCGCCCATACGATTTCTCATATAAAATCGCGATAGCTTTGGAATTAAAGGTCACACAGCTTCGGAATTCGGTATTCGACCACAGTTTAGAAGTTTTAAGACTGACAGTATTTTATGGGTGTTGGGAAAGGGGGCGTGGCACCTCCTATACAACCTATATTTGCGATATCGAAAAGTTTTGGACTTATAGGTCGCACAGCCTCGGAATTCATTGTTGGACCTCAATTAAAACATGCTGTTTTACTGATATCATTTCTGGGCGTTGTACAAGGGGGCGTGGCTCCTCCCATACAACCCAAATTTGCAATATGAAATAGCTTTAGAATTATAGGTTGCGCAGCCTCGGAATTCGGTATTCAAGCACAATTTACAAGTGCCGTTTTACTGCTAGTATTTTATGGGTGTAGGAAAAGGGGCGTGGCACCTTACATATAGGCCAAATTTACGATATCGAAAAGCTATGGAATTATAGGTCATACAGCCTCGGAGTTCGGTATTCGACTACAATATCAGCTGTTTTACTGATAACATTATGGGCGTTGAACAAAGACGCGTGGCACGTCACATATAAGCCAAATGTGCGATATCGAATAGCTTTTGAGTTATATAATAATTTACACATGCAGTTTCTTTGATAACAGTGTATGGTGTTGGGAAAAGGAGGTGTGGCAGCAACGCGCCTGATTTCAGCTAGTTATATATATATATTTATATTAATACATTTATATTAAGCGTGACCTTAGCAATAGGGAGATTTTTGATAAGAAATTTTCTTAAGATGTATGGCTGGAAAATCATTCATTTTGATTTAAAAACAATAAAACATTAAAACATGTCTTTTTTTTTCTTGTTGTAGTAAAAAAAATCTTAAAAATTCATTTTTAAAAATATTGAAATAAAATGCTGTTGAAATGTTTTCTGAAAAACATTTAATTCAAATACAAAAAATTATGTGATTACGTTGAATAAATTGGTCGTTAGGAAATTTTTTACTAGAAGTGTAACATTTTGTAATTTTCGAGTTGAAGTATTTTTACGAAAAAAATCCTTAAAAAAAAATCCAAAAATGTTAAATTTAAAAAAACTACCTAACGTATAACTCTGGCATAGTCTTAAGCTACTCTATTTTTATAAATTTATAGCCGTTGAAACTTGATTATTTCAAAAATTCTCATAGTTCCTGTTTTGGCATAATTTTAAAAAAATATTTTAGATATTCCTTAAAAAAAAAATTAATTCCAGGACTGCCAACATATCAGACTCTGGTTTAGGATAAAAACTATTTTTAAAAAAATCCCAAAAATTAGCAAATTTAATTTTTACCACTGCTGTTGGTGTCGAAAGCGCTGCTCGACTAAAAGACACTTTCTTATGAAATAAATATTTAACTTGAGTTAAGGCATTAGTTTTAAAGGCTACCACACAATTTTAGGTTGAGATTCCAATGAGTGCTATTTTTAACGAATTTTTTAAAAAATGCCTACAAAAGATTTTGTAGTTTTATACCGAAAATTCCATTTTTTTATGTTAATACCAATGAACATCCAAAATAATATACGTTATTATTCAAATAAATCCATTTGTATTCGAATGAAGCCAACAATTTGTAAAACCAACCATTTTTTATTTTTTTATATTTTTTAAAACTGTAATGATATTAAAAAATATGGATTTTTCGGTGTAAGAACCAGAAATATTTTGTAGGCTTTTTCAAAAAATTCATCCAAAATAGCAATTGTTGGAATCCCAACCTAAAATTGTGTGTTAGTCAAAATTGATGCCTTAACTAAACACTGCACTAAATATATACTACACAAATATACTACACTACACTGAATATTTCAGATTAAAATAAAAAGCATTTTTCATAAAAATGCTGCAAAAAGATATACCACCAAAAAGACAAATTTAAGATCCTTAAAATATATGTACACTTTTTTCTGTAAAACTTACGGTTTCAAAACTACATCTATTTGAATTCATGCCTTTATTGTATTTTTTACGTTTTTTTAATATTTTCACAGTGCATAACTTTTGGAAAAATTTTTTCGCAAAAAACAAAAACACAGTTTAAGTTACTTTTATAGGCACTACTATCCTACAAAGTTGAAAAAAAATCGGAAACACAAAGGTCAGATTTTGCTAAAAATTAGTCGAATTAATATGGAATCATCGATATAAGAATAGCTAGTTGATTTTTTTATGGAAAATAGACTAAGGCCACTTTTAAAATAACCAAAGATACCGTTGGAAAGGTAAACATAAGACGCAACTCTTATACGACTTAAACTACGACGGTACTCAGTGATAGGGCTGATAGTTTCTTATGTTCTGTAGTTGTCTGAGCTGGGGTTTGACCTCGGCACTTTAGCTTACGGGCCACGCAATCTACCAGTAGGCTATAGCCACTTTACAATCATACAGGTCTTTATATTCTGAAGATGTTCGACAAGCCAGCAAAAAAAATTCTCTCTGATTTTGCTTATTTAAATTGATATTATTAAAGTGTCAACAGTTTATTTGCTGATTTTTTGACTTCTTGACATATTTGTCAAATGTTTCCTTCGGAAGTTAATGGGGCTCTGTTGTAGGGACACATTTGACATAAAGAGTTTTTTTGGAAATATTTAAAAGAGCTATGCTATGATTTTAAAAATAAAATATCCTTTGGAGGTTTCATAGGTGAAATATTCAATGTTTATGGGACAGTTAAGAATTTTAGAAGAGTAGTAACACTTAAAAAAGAGCACAAAGCTACCAGAGTACTCTTTAGGTCAAATAAAAACAAAAATGGGGTTTTTTTTCTTGTACATGAGTTATAGTATTTGCAAGTATTAGAAAATGGTTAACTTATCTATATTTATATAAAAAGAGTTTTAACATGTTAAAAATTTTCGCATATATTTTATGCATTATAGATTTTTTTAGTGTGCCAAAATTTTTTTTACATTTTTCTATTTCACTTTTTCCATAGTGTATCCATAGCTTCCAGGATTACGTAAAAAGAAGCCTACTGATTTATGACTTCGACTGATTTTTCGAGAAATTTCACGAAAACCAATGCCTTCCGAATTTGAAGCAGTTATCTTTCCCCTTCAATATATGTTGATCTGATTGCAAGTGATATTCCAAATATTCCAAAACAATAATAAGTTTCGAAACGCCCATTTTCTTCAAAAAACTACTGGATTTATAGAAATCCATCTGCGAAAAATGATAATTTTGATAAAAGATTACAAAAAGGTACCGATATTCTACAAAAACTCATAACCATTTTTTTTCTCTAATTCACTTAAAATTGATAATTTGTTGTATAAAAAATTAACTCAAAATAACCATTAGCAATATCAAAACTATTAACATATCGAGTGGGTATACAATTGAGAATACAATTTCAACAAAGTGTAATTACCTGGAAATTGCTTTGCTATAAAAAAATGGATCGATTCTTTCGAATTTCAGCAACAGGAAATTTAAAAACTAAAATTTCAGTACAATACAAAGCATATCAAAATCTTTAATAACAATATATTGTAGTATACATACAGTGTTGCGCAAAACAATAGCAACAAAATAATTGCGCTGCAACAAAATCGTGTATCTTTTTTAATATTGGGGACACACAAAAATGATAATAGGAATAAAAGCGTATATTCATACATCATATATAAAACAAATCAAATTCAAATTTGATTTTGTTTTTTTTTATAAAATTTAAAATTAATGTGGCTACATTCGATTTGTATGAGAACAAAACAAAAGCAACAAAACTTAAAAAATGTAAAAAGAGAACAGAAGTTCCAAGAATTACCGGTAAAAGTTCCGTTATTGTAAAGCACGTGTTGTTTGTAAGTCATAAACATTTTAGTTTAGTTTTGTTTTTGCGCTAGTTGTGACTGTTCCATTTATAATGGCACTTTTTAAATACTGTGAAGCTCTTAAATTGTAAATTATTTCCGAATATAAAAACGGAAATTCACAAATATCTAACGTGAAACATTTTGATATTAATCGGTAAATAGTTTGCAGATTAATAAAGATATATACCATCACAAAAGACGTAACAACGGTACATTAAAGAGGACGGCCGCGGAAGTCATCGCTGCGTGATGACAGGAACATTTGTGGCGTGTTCAAACGACATGCATTTGCCACATCCAAAGAGGTTTTTCGGACGCTAGATTTAGATATCCATCACAGCACCGTTTGAAGACGAGCCGTTCAGAACGATTAAAGAAGTTACAGACCGGCATAGAAACCTTTGCTTACAGCTAACCATAAAAACCAAGGTGAAGTGTTGCAATTTAAACAATTCTGTCTGAAATTGTGACAACAAGTTGCAATTTATTGTTTTTTAGGCCTTTTCCACACTTGGTCAACGCAACTCCAACTCAAGTTGCAAGCCTGTGTATATATACCGGAACCTTCAGATTAAGCAACTTGCAAACAACAAGTTCTCGACACGTTCTCAACCTGTTCAACGCAACGCGGCTTTCCGCAATTTTCATCGGCGACTTGTTGCATCAGTTTGTTTGTTTTGTGAATTGTTTGTAGTGCAGTATTAATCAAGGTGAACAACTTAATTAATTAGTTCTTTTTTTCATTAATAGAATCTTAAAGAAGAAGAAATAGTTTGCAGGATGAATGAGCAAGTGCTAAATATTACATTTAGCAACATATATTATTACAATTATTATATGTTGCATGACTTTTGAAGCAAGTCTGAAAGCATTCGGTTTATAGTTGCATTGCTTTTCAACTTTTTCGCTGTTGCGTTGATGTTTCGTTGGAATTGCGTTGACCAAGTGTGGAAAAGGCCTTACATTCAGTCTTGCAAAAGACCACCTAAATTGGACCGTTCAAAAAGCGAAAACCGTTTCTTAGCGATGAATCAAAGTTCAACTTAATTAATTCAGATGAGATGTGCACGGTATGGCGCCACCCAGGTACACGACTTGAAGCCCGAAACTGCAAAATAAATTTTAAGCACGGAGGCGGTGGCATTATGGTCTGAGGGCGGATTCTGAAAAACGCTAAAGCTAAATCTCCACCGCTTAAGCTAAATTTATAGTTTTTAGCGATATTGCTATTCTGAAAAACTCCATCGTTTATTTTCATGCTAAAAATTTAGAGACTGAACGAGCTTTTAACGAAGAATAAAATTAAAGCTGCCATAGCTAAATTTTTAGCGATTGCTGCGATTCTAAACTTTTTTTAGCGATTTACAGAAACTCTAATTTTATTTTTAGCTATAATTTTAGAGTCCAATATTTTGTTGACGCTAAATTAAAAATTAAAAGATTTTTCAATTAAAATTGTAATTTTTGATATATATATTAAGAAAAATTAATGCTTTGTCTCTTTTGAATGTTTTCCAAAAAAAAAATATACCAATTTAAAGCACTTTTCCGAAAATTTGCTGTTTGTATTTATCAGTTGTATTAATATTAGGGGTATTCACGTTTCAGTGCATTTGCCTGTGCAGTTGAGGAATTGTGCAGTTGTGCAGTTAGGTTTTCGTGAATAAACCACTAACCTATTTTTCCAAGCTGTAAAATTTTTCAATGCACACAAGTGCACAACTGGTCAAATCTTCAAGTTTTAGGCTGCAGTAGAAAAGCACTTGTGCAGATTTTTGACGCACGTGTATTTTGATTTTGTAAAGTGCAGAAGTCCTCAACTGCACTGGCAAATACACTCAATCGGATTATGCATTTTTCACAGTCGGAAGTAGAATTTTTGATATCAGTGAGGTGAGTTTTATTGTCAAAACTTCATGTAGCCCCGGGGGGGACTAGTAGAAATTTTGACAACCGGCACAAGAATTTTTGAGTGAAGCAAAATGATTGTGCTTTACCCTTACAAAATTATTAGTATCAGTGTGTTGCTGTGTATGTTTTCTGAAAAAAGTAGTTTTATTTATGTTTCTGTATAAAAAAAGGATTGTGCATTGCTTTTAATATTTAGAAAATATATATTTTTGGGCTAAAAATGCAGGCTTGAGGAGCAATTAAAAAGCATGGAGTCACTTCAGTCGTCTTTAATTTATTTTAGTGTCAATAAAAATTACTACAATTCTTTTTTAATAATTTTAAAACTAGGCCAGTCTTAGGAGCTGAAGAGTTTAAAATAAATATTTATGTTAAATTTGGAAGTTCATTACATCTGATATACGCAATGTATTAAGTTTTTTCTTTACTGCATTCAACTTGCAAAACTAATACATTGAATATCCGTGTTCAAGGATGTTTTATGGTTAGCTGCTTGATCGACTGAGTATAAGTCAATATTTTATTTCGTATTACAGTCGATTGAGCTCAAAATTTGGCAGTAAGTGTATTTCGGGTACGGCAACCTTTAGGTATAGTGCGATTTTTATCCTCGCGTATAGTTTAGGTTAAGGATTTTTAGGTCCAGTTGACAAGAAAACTTTAACACTGATACTTTTTTTACTACAGTATATTTTATAAGTGGAATAAAATCTAAACATATAATTTTAAAACATGTTTTCAATTTATTCCATCTCTAAGCTAATTAGATAAAATACATACAACAAAATAATCATGAATAAAAATTGTGAATTGAATTGTGTGAGTAAAAACATGAATTTTTTTACAAATTTTTAATGTTTACACAAGTTTTGGTTTTATAAGTTATTTTACTTAAAACAGTTACATTCCTTGTAGCTCATATCATTTTGAATACAAAAATAATTTCTAGTAGTAGTGGCAGTCAAATACGTCTTAAAAACTCGTTCATTCGCTGAGAAGACGTCAAAATTTCTGGATAGCATTTTCAGGTTTCATTTGCCAAAAAATTATTAATAAATAGACATTTTTTTCAACTCAACATTTTCTTTCCTATAGAACCAATAGTGAAAAGTTTCCAAATGGCACACAGCCATAACCAAATCAATTTTTTGACATAAGAATCGCTAAAACAACGCTTCCTGTGGCGAGTAGTAGAAGCAACATTTTTAGCTAGGCGATTTGAAACTCAGAATCGCATTTTAGTGAAATCGCTAAGGAATTGAACGAAGCATTTTTTTAGCATTTAAGCGATAGAGAATTAGCTTTAGCTAGGCGATTTTCAGAATTCGGCCTCTGGACTTGTTTTTCCTATAATGAAGTTGAACCATTTCAAAAAATTTATGAAATTATGGATCGATTTGTATATAATGACATTTTAGAAAGCAAAATGCAACCACATTCAGAGTGGAATATGTCGCTTCAGTGAACGTTTCAGCCCGACAACGACCCCAAGCATACTTCAAAGCTAATCAAAGAATACATTAGAGGCAATGGGATTCAAGTCCTTGACTGGCCGGCACGGTCACAATGACTTGAATCCAATTGAAAATTATTTTAGGATTTTGAAGGTAAAAGTTTCTGATCAAAGGATTTCCAATAAGACTGCACTGTATGAAGCCCTAAAACTTAATTGGGAACATATACCTAATACCAACATATATAATTTAATAAAGTCGATGTTGCTCAGATGTGCAGCGGTTATCAAAAATAATGAATCTTACACCAAATATTAATTATGTTGCTTATGTTTTGCTCTCAGACAAATTGAATGAAGTCATATTAATTTTAAATTTAATAAAGAAAACAAAACCAAATTTGAATATAATTTGTTTTTAATATGATGTATGCATATATGATTTGGTTCCTATAATCATTTTTGTGTGTACCTAATATTTAAAAAGATACACGATTTTGTAACAGCGTACTGATTTTGTTGCTATTGTTTTGCGCAACACTGTAGATGACATTATACCCACCCGGCACATATTTCTCTAAAAACGAATGTTCGTCTCCTACGAACTTTTATCGAATGTTTTAATTTTTAATTTTTTTTTTTATTTTTTTTTAATAATTATTTCACTATTATTCATTAATTATTAATTCGTTATTACTCATTAATTATTAATTCATACATTCACTTAAAAATAGTATACTATTAATATAATCAATCAGAATTTATTCATTCGTTTATTCATTTCCTATTTATTCACTATTCATTCCTTAATTCACCTTAAATTCGTTATTAAGTTTTTATTAATCAGCCCTACCATGAATAATTTTTCACGCGGAATCGGCAAAGGAAGTTTTTTTCATTTTAAAGAGAATGCTCAAGAACATTTTCGAAATTTTTAATGCAAATTTGTTCAACGGCTTATCAACAAATTTGCATCAAATTTGTTCAACTGCTTATCAACAAATTTGCATTAAAAATTTTCAAAATGTTCTTGAGCTTTATCCTAAAAATGAAAACTCCCTTTTCCGATTCCGCGTAAAAAATTATTTAAAATAGGGATGATTATTTTCATTTATTCCTTTATTCATTTATTCACATTTATTCACTATTCATATTTCTTCATTATTTTATTTTTTATTCAATAATTATTAATCCATGCATTCATCCTCTTAATATTTAGTCATTAATTTTAAATTTCGTGTATTCATTTCTAATTGATTCATTTTAGTATAAATTCATTCTTTTAATTATGAAATGTAAATATAAACTGTAAACTTAAAAAATGTATATTAAAAAAATAACTATGAAAAATGTTTCAACTAAATAAAAAATGAGATAATCTATTTCCTAAATTTAAACAAAAAATTGTCGCTGACGACATCGCAAATGGCTCCTTTTTCGAAATATAAACAAAGACTCGTTTTCGAATGATCATTACTTGCACGAAATACAATATATCGTTTTCGATTCGTATAAGAGTAAAAAAACGATAATTTCCTTCGTTAAGTTTACATAATATTAAGTGCTTACGACATCGTAAACGGGCTCTTTTTCGATAAAAAACCATTAATCGCTTACGAACTGTCCGTTAAGAACGCTAAACGGATCGTTTTCGTATCTTTAACGAGTTCGAATACGATAGTTTTATTCGCCAATTCTTCGAGAAATTTACATTTTTCGATACCGAAATCGGACTTTGCGCCGGGTGGGTAATAGCATTTTTTAAATTTGTAAAATTATTAGAAAAATAATATAAATTCTTAAGTATAACTCAAAGCAAAAATATTTTCTACATTTTTCTACAAGTTCAAATGAAGTAAAAATACAACAAGAAACAATCTCATTATATTCAAAATAAATGAGGAATTTCACATTAAGTACTTTCAAAAGCAGCTCTTAACAAAATCTTTTGATATCATTCAAAAAACCCATACCTAGTTCTTTAAGACAACAACAAAAAAAAAGAGAAACCAGAAAATGAAAATCGTTATTTTATGTCCTGGCACTCAACACAGATGCACATCAAATCATCCGAGCACTCTGCTTAAGTTATTAACTGGCTGTATTTTATTTTATGCGACAAGATGCTGAATCGAATCGAATTTCAACGCTTCTGCTGCTGCTGCTGCTGCTACTGGTATTCACCAGTTGTATACTAAAAGTTCGCCATGAGAAGATATGGAACGACAATCAGCTATAATAAAATACGAAAAAAATAATTTGCTGGACTTATTCTTTTTTAAAAACTCACTTAAAAAGGACTCGCATCGCTATTTTCTTAGTTTGAACAGAAAACACGAAAAAATGAAAAAAACATGAACTACAATAACAATATAAGAAATAAAACAGTTATTCAACTTTGTCTGAGTGTGCTTTTTAAGGATGCGATGGCAAATCTGAAAAGTTTTTCCCATTTTTTTCGAGGACTTTTTTATAACTTTTTTCCAATAGCCAACAGTTGAAAGCAAACAACCACCCACCGAAGAACAACCACTGCAGCATAAAAATTCAATTTCATTGAATGGATTCAAAAAAACCAAGAAGAAGCATCGAAAGGAAGAAGGGAAGTCATCACAGAAGAAGCTAGAATGAATATCGTGCTTATTCAATAGCTTTTCATTTATTTGCTCTTGCTGGTTTTCCCTGCGCTATTCTCTGCTCCATTATTTGCCAACGATTTTTTCTTCTCAATTTCCGCTGCTTCAATGGTTCACTTTTTTCTCGAAAAAATAAAAAAACAAGAACAATTTTTTCCAGAAAGAAAAGAAAAGAAAAGAAAAGCAAAGAAAGCCAACTGGATGAGTGAGGTCTTGTTGGTCCTTTTATTCGCTACATTTTTTTATTTCTTTAGCAAATTTTTCACAAAATGCCGGACATCAAATGAAGTTCACTAAAAGGAACCTTAACGTCTTTATAAAAAAAAGTAACGACAGCTTTCTTCACTCCATGCCTTCATCCTTCCTTGACTAAATATATGCTCTTGTCAGTGTAGCGTGCTTATAACATATAGAAATAGTATAGCAAGAAATGATATGAAACCTAATGTCCTTTGCTGCATAGCATAACAATGTAGACTGAAGGCAGGATAACAAACAGCAAACGAAATAAAACGAGAAAAAACGCAAAAAAACTCAACCAAAGCGATTGACTGCCAACAAAGGCAGGAAAAAAAGGTTGACACAGGATAGCAGAAAGTAAAAAATGAAAAACAAAATCCTTACAAAAAACTAAGCGCTTAAGTTAGGGAGCGAAAATTCGGCAGAGGAAATAAAAATCAAATTTAAACTGTTACGCCGACAGCAGCGACGCACAGTGGAACAATTTCGTACAAGTACTTACTTACTTAACATACTTACATACTTTCAGATAGTCAAGCGGCCTAAAAGACCTTAAGCTTGAATCAATTGTAGTTTTAAATTGTGTCGAATTCCTAAATGCTCTGGGACAAAGCAATAAAATAGAATTGTGTTGGTCATGAAGGCAACGAAAGGTCGCATTGCCTTGCCAAAAGAGGAGCATCTCGAGCTAACATGGGCCCTGAACCATTCTGAGCATTCATAAAGAGGTTAGGACTAAGAAAAACACAAAAAATTCAGTTCCATGGGACGATACTAATGACCATAGGCAAACTGAAAAATTTTAAACTCTTAGTAAAGCTGAATCGATAGGCTTACTCAAAATTACTAAAGCAGACCTAAAATTTCTAACAAGCTATGTCACAGGTTACTGTTCTTAAAAAGATGGGCCTTTCTACACTAGATGTCTGCAGACTATGCGAGGAGGAGGAAAAAACTGTAGACATCATTCTATGTGAATGTCCAGCAATTTGCTGTTTTAGTCTTCTTTACTTTGGAAGAATATCAAATAAAAAATTTATACTACATATATTCGTGTAAATGCAAACATTTTAATTTAAGTTAATAAAAATATAGAATTAGAAAACCTTTTATTGGGGCTGAAAAATATTGTAAGGACGATGAGTGTGAATCAATGGAGCAAAGACTTTGCAGAACCTGCAACATCGGGAAGCTAAGTATTGAAAAATTGTCAGATATTCTGACTTAGGAAATTAACTTGTTTTGTGGTGGAGGCAATCGTGGTCGAAACTTAAAGATTCCTTACGATTACGATTCCTTACGAGTAAAATGAAATTTGAGTACAGTGTCAAAAGAACGGAAACGCCTTCAAGCTAGTTTCAATCACAAAAACAGCTGACTACCTATCAAACGTAAACAGCGCCAATTTAAATTTATCAATTTGCTTTTGAAGTAAGCAAATAAGGCTAGTGAGATCATTTGAAGCATTAATAGTACTTTTAATCATATTATTCAACATTTAATATGTTGTGTAACAATTTGTTAATTTATTTTTCACTGCACAACATAGCAAACAAGAAATGTATATTTGGCATTTGCTTGTTCTTCGTGGTGATTATTCTTATTGATGCTTGTTCTTATAATGCTGGAATAAATTTTTCCAGCACAGTTCGAACTTTCGAGTTCGAGAGAGTGATTTTTTTCTTGTTCTTCTTCTCTCTTTTGAGCTAGAAATAGTACGAAAGTAGGTAGGATGTGATGGTTCTCAAAATTTCCTAGGTTTGGCTCCCGCCCTATAAAAAATTCCTACAGATTCTACTCTTACGTCCGCCTGAGTGCAATACATCAAAATTCTCCACACGATTTCACCACCAATTAAAACTCCGCTACACGATTTCACCTCCCATCAAAACTTACCTACACTTTTTCTCCACTTGCTTTACTCCTGATCCTGCTCCATCAATCCATAATCCATGAGCCAAAACCATTATACCAATCCTGAATCCATAATCCATTAATCCATGAGCCAGAACCACTATACCAGTCCTGAATCCATAATCCATGACCTAGAACCATCACATCAATCCTTAATCCTTAATTTATGACCCAGAACCATCACATCCTACCTACTCACATACGTTGGACCCGTCGCCATTACATGTAGTTTTAAATACTACATTCAATTTGTCGAATTTCTATATTTTGGTTTTCATATTGCTATACAATTGTTTAAATGTATTGTATGACTTCAAAGCGAAGGTTTTCAAATTTTTCCTTATTATATCCTTATTATGTCTGAGTTTGCGAATCTCTTCGAGAAACCGGGAAGAATTCTCCGAGAAATCAATATGTCATTGATTTATATATCTACACCATAGATGCCCAAGGTAGTAGTATTGGTGAGAGTGACGAAATAACACTGGAAGAAAACAATTTGCTATTCATTTTATTTAGTCGTCAACGAGATTGCGACGAAAGCACATGTGCGGTGGGTGTTGTCATTTTTTTCTGTTTCTTTGTTTAACAAAAGGGAAATGTAAAATTAATGAGTGTTCATATTTTAGTAATACTCTTGATGAATGTATTTATTTTAGTAATACTCTTGATGAATGTATTGATAGATATATATATATCTATAATACACATATATAATTATATATGCGGACATGTGGATAGTATGATTTATTTCGAAATAAAAAGATTCTTCGAAGTGTTTAAAAATTTTCCCTCAATTAATCATTGTTCAATTCGCAATTAAAAAGTAATGGAATCTTCTATGTTGATACTCTTATTGCACTTACGCAATAAAAGTATATTTCTCAAACTAGAAGAATTCAGCTTATTGCGTTTTTTGGGCAAATATAATTCAAATCTGAAAATTTTTGTTCGCAAAGATACGTTGAGGGAAATAAAAATAAACACTTCAATGAAATCTTCTTTATTTCAGGATATATTGTACCATCCAGATTTTTCCAGAATTCTATATTGATAAAATTATCCGGGAAATCTAATTCACTTCGAAGTATAATAAGTTCTGTTTGGATTGGAAATTCGTACTTTAATATATCGCACTTAAAAGGGTTTTGAAAAATATCCAGTAAATGCTGAATATTTTCAAAATCTTTTCTAACGTGAAACAGGGTTGATATTTTTGATAAAATTGTACTTTTTTGGTACAATTTTTTGGTAAAATTGTACTTTTTTGGTACAATTTTATATTTTTCCCTACTGCCAAAGCGTTTTCGGTACATTTTATTTCACTCTGTAATAGACACAGAATTTATAACTCGAAGTAAGCAAAATGATTTAAAAGAATTAAACATTTATCTAGTTCTGAATTTTGATACTCTGTAAAATATATAAAAAAAATTATTTTAAAAGGTCGATTTTCTCTAATTTATAACAAATTTCTTAAGGAATTCTTTCAATTTATCATTCGACAGCAAATTTTAAAAGATTATTTTATTTTCAACGTGTAATAAAAATCAATTACGGAATCAGACTGCAGATTGCAAGAATTTATTTAATTTAATTTAAGAAAAATTATTTTTAAAATCTAGTGGTTAAATGCCACAATAAAATGCTTGAATCCTTAAAACTAAATGCCAATATTGATATCACAAGCAATATATCAAGTGAAAAACTTCCTAAAATTTTACTGAAAGTGAAGAACTGCTTTACTAAAAGATTTTCCTATTAATTTCTTTCGTTACCTTAACATATAATGGCCCTGACTGGTTTAAACAAAATGTTAGTGGCCTTTCAATATAAAGGTAACGAAAGAAATTCACATGTTTGCAGAAATTTTTGTTTTTTAATTATAAAAAGGCCTTTAAACTTTATGCTTATATGATTTTTTAAAAATTTTGTTGATCTCATTTTATGAATATTACAAGACCACTTGTGTTTCTTTTTGTGATTATAAAAAACTTTGTGATTAATTAAAAATAAATTAAAACCTTTGTAATTTTTGTATAAGGTTTAAGAACTATTATTAATTTATAGTAGGTTTAAGAATTATTAAATTATTTAAAATATGTTAACTTTAATTTAAATAAAAACTAGCAAGCAATTATCTTCGACTTGGTCGAAGTTTAAATACCTTCACAGTATATTCTTAGTTATGCGTGTTTTTAAAGTTTGATGACGTATTGAATGTGTATTTGAATACAAAATGTTAAAAAATTCATAGCATAATTTGTTGATTTTGTGACGAAATTACTCTTTTTCGTCCAAATTTTCCCCGTTTTTAAAAGTGTTATTCCCGTGTTCCCTTTTCGTTCCCGCAAAACGGTGAAAATTCCCTTTTCTGGCAGCACTGGTAACGCTTGACCTAAAAAAAATCATATGATTTCGAAGAGTTTATTCGAACAAGTGTCACATTATAAAAAACTTAAACAGTATATTGGCCACAGCTTAATTATTCAAACCTACTGAAGTTGGAAAGAGTAGCGCTTTCTGCTATATTATTACTCTGACTTGTTAACAACTTACTTGAGAGACTTCACTTTTTAGAGTGAACAATATTGCACTTGCTTCAATAAGTTTGCTATTTAAAGGCTTCGACAGATTTTTAACTGTTTTTAAACTTTTGCTAAGCTTAAATTTCAAAATCAAAAATATTTTTCTTAACATAAAAAGTTATTGTTATAACAAAAAAAAAATTGAATGAATTCTATAAGTAAAAAATACCGGAGTTTTTACCATGAATTAGCTACTATAAGTTGTCCATTCGTTTGACGTTTTCTCAGAAGTAAGAAGATATACATCCGTAAAATTGAAGAAGCGAGCAAAAGAGTAATTTTTTAATGACAAAATATAGCTCAGTTACCTAAATATCATACCTTTTTGTAGTACTAAATACCCAAAGATACATTTCACTACTGCTTTTTCTACTACGTTTTAATTTTCTACTACACATATAATTTAATAAATATTTGTATTATTTTTATCTTTGAATTAACAATTAGTAAAAGAAGAGTCAGTTTAGAAATAAATTTCATTGAAAACATGGTTTTAAATATAGATTAAATGTTTTCGTAGCATTTTGCTTAAATGTAAAATAAAACTGAAGCGAGAATAAGTAACCCTGCAGACGGAAAGGTTTCTAGCAACGACAGAATTTATACAAGTATACATGGCTAGAAAAGCCCTTAGCTCGAGAGCTAATGTCTGTATTGTCTTTGAGCATCATAAAATTGATTTGTATGCATTTTATTTTATTTTTGAGATGTTACAGGAATGACATAAACTGCCAGGAATGACAAAATTGTCTGTATTTGGAGATCGCAGATATCAGAGATAACTAAAACACTTTTCCTCACTTTTTTATCATATATTTGACTTTAATGTGATATACTAAATTTTGTTTTAGTCTATCACTAACTTTATACACAGTTGGTTACAGAAATGACAAATTAATTTTAGTTTCCCCTCGTCAAGACTTTTAAACTTGACACTTCAATTTACGCAATGAAAAAAATTTGAAACTTTTAGTGATTGTTAAACACATTATGATAGATTTCAAAATTTTAATTTGTAACATAATTATTCAACATCAACTTAAGATCATATTTTTACCAAGTTAACAGAATGTAAAATCAAACTGAAAGAGACATAAGGACGCCAACTATCGTAGCAAAATTAGTCCGTGGCATAAAAACAAAATCAAAACATGGCTAAGTTGGTAGGGTTCGGAAGTTTAATTAAGAGCACCATATTTTTGCTTAGAGTAATATTTTTTGTCGTTACAGAATTCGAAAGTATTAATCATTGCTTTGCGGTTTAAGCATTTTCTAATAGTTGAAAACCTTCTTATCAAATCTCCATTAAATATTAACCATACATTTGTGGTATATGCATTTGGTACTATTTTATGGGTCTTTAAATATTAATCATAGATTTGTGGTTTATGTATTTGGTACTATTTTATATCTACTAAGCGTATCTCTAAGAACGTCATTGCTAGGTGGTTTATGCTTTTACTATAACAATAGTCAAGACACGATCTAATAGTTCAATAACTAAGGCCTTTTCCACACTTAGCCAACGCAATTCCAACACAACTTCAACGCAACAGCGAAAAAGTTGTAAAGCCAATGCAACTATAAACCAAATGCTTTCAGACTTGCTTCAAAAGTCATGCAACATGTAATAATTCTTATTATATAATAAGTCATGTTTTTCGACTTCTTGCACTGATTGAATATTTAACACTTGCTCATTCATCTTGCAAACTATTTCTTCTTCTTTTAGATTCTATTAGGAACTAATTAATTAGCTTATTCACCTTGATTAATATAAAGCCTACTGCACTACAAATACTTGAATTCACAAAACAAACAAACTGATGCAACACGTCGCCAATGAAAATTGCGGAAAGCCGCGTTGCGTTGAACAGGTTGAGAACGTGTCGAGAACTTGTTGCGTGCAAGTTGCTTAATCTGAAGGTTCCGGTATAAATACACAGGCTAGCAACTTGAGTTGGAGTTGCGTTGACCAAGTGTGGAAAAGGCCTAATGCTTGGTTTTCACTATGTCATTTTTATAACGACACAAAAGTTTATCACCTGGAATATCACCCTAATAAAACTCTAGAACATTTTCTGCATAGCTCCATTTTATAATTAATTTGTTTTTAATTTTCCAAGATTGCCAAAGTTAAAAAAAAAACTGTTAACATGTTGCTATTTTCAAATTGATTGACAACAATTGACCACTGAAAATGACATTGTGAAAACCAAGCATAATAATCAACGATTGCGGATAACTTGATTTCATATCTCAGAGTACAGAATATACAACTGTTTATCTAAATGGCGCTGTTTGAATTGCGGCAAAATGTATAAAAATAATATATAAACATATTTTTAAAAATTTTTACAAATTCAATAAAAGTCTATCAGTTTTATCTGTCAGTTTTAGCATTTTTCCTCCAAGCAAATCAAATAAGAAGCTTCGCATTAAAAATTGGATAGGAAATGATTAGCAAAAAGTAATTGCTTTGGTGGCGCTCTCATTTTAAAGTTATATTTTTCGGTTTATCTTAATTGAACAAATTAAATAATTCTCGTGAATATTGTAGCGACAAGTACACTTATTAATAATACTTTGATTTTTTTTAGTTTCACATAAATTGGGAACAAAAAATCCTTATCCTGGCTGAAAACGACTTATTTTTTTACGCCACCTTACGAAAAGAAGATGCATTAAGGGAAAAAAGAAGTTTTTTTGGAATATTGTATTTTTGTATTATTTGCGTAAAAAAACTTTCAAGACTCTATGTACATTTCATAATTTTTTTGTAAATAACGTGTTTGATTGAGTCCTTTTTTTCAAACGTGCAAAGGTGTAAGTCATTTTTTTATTGCAATATCAAATTTACTCAAGTTATGCTACAAGTCCAAAAGGTCCTTTTGACAAAAATTACCTAGCGCCGTTTTTAATATTTACTGTATTGAAAAATTTAAGTTTTGCACCTTAATGACATATAATAATGTGTTATGTAAGAAGCAGAAAAAAAAATCAGGAAATGTCAGTGAAAAATAATAAAGTAATTTAAAGTGTTTTTCTTTTACAAAACATTATTTTTTAAAAAAACCAGGCCAAAAAAGCCCAAAATTAAAATAAGCCCCAACAAATTTAAATTGGTCACATAATTAAAACCACAACAGCAGTACATTTTGTTGTCTAAATAAAAGTGTTTTTCTTTCTAAAAAATATTTGTCAAAAACTTGGTTTATTTTAAGGTTTTTACTAATACGAGTAGCATAAGACTCAAAATAATTTTAATTTATCCATCATAAAAGCGCACACATGATGTTAAATTATTTATTATTTGTTAAATTATTACTAAGATTTATTATTTAATAAATTAATACTAATCTTATGGAAGTATAGTCCGTTTACTTAAATGTTTTTTGAAGTTAGCTTAATTAGACAAGAAAAAATTCTTTTCTTACGACAAATTCAATTAACTAAGTATTTTATTGCCGTTATTTTAATTTTCAGTAAAATTAATTATAACTAGGACTAATTAAATTAAATAGCTCAATCATGTTCTATGCTTTTCTAGTGTAAGGGAATCAGTGTAAATTTAAAGTAAATGGACTATACTTCCATAAGATAAGTATTAATGTATTAAATAATAAATCTTAGTAATAATTTAACAAAATTCTATAATTTTATGAGTTCCAATAGTGAACCGTTCTAATCAATTTTCTAATATTTTACAAATTTTTTCATAATTTTAAAGGATTTGTCCTCTAAATAAATTCTACATTTCTATATAACTAAATAATAGAAAAATATAGCTTGTTGCACTGTGCAACTCATCCGTCGCTGGTTATGCATTCAACTGAGATTAAGATGGGTGAAGAAAGGAGGAGGCGTGAAGAAAAGCCATTGTTGGCCAGAGTAACTCAGTCGAAAGTTGTGGAGTAATCATATCGATGGGCAACCCCAAAGACACGAGCCTGTTGTTGACTTTCGCCAAACTTGGGCGCTCACTGCTCAAATTAACCGAGCGTTACGGGAACGCATAAAATTTGCACAGAACACGTGTTCAACACAGAATAAATAATAAATATGCACACATAAAAACATGACATAAAAAAGCACACACTCAAAAAATGATGCCAAGAAAGGATTACGAGCAATTGTCGTTGGATGCTAAGAAAGTTTTTTAGAGCTTTTTTAAGTATGGCCCATAAAAGTATTATTATTTTATATAGCCTTTAAAATCAAAGGGGAAAAATAAGTAGAAACTTGGTATGCTGAGAATAGGGAACACAAAATATGGCGCTGTTCTAGGCCATTACAGTACCGCTAATACAACAAAAACAATGGAGGCAAAAACAACAAAAAACAACAGCCTTAAAAAATAGTAGCTTTTATATAAAATGCTTTTCAGGTTGATTGATTTATGCGCCGTCAAGCCTTAAGCTATTTTTTTCTTTATTTTTTTTTTGTTGTCGACTACACAAAAATTTCACCACTGGACGCCATTTTTTTTTTGTTTTTCCTTAGTTTGTTTGTTTGTTTGATGTTGATGTTCTTCCAGGCAGTCATGTAAAAGCTTATCATTTTTAAAAAAAAAAAAGTTATAGCCAAAGGCATAAAAAGCACACAAACGCAGTTATATAAACAACAACAACAACAAAAACGAAATAATAAACAATAAAAATTAAATCTGCTGCACAAAGCTAAACAAGTTTGTGTCGTACAAAGCTTAACATAAACAAAAAAATAAGGCAAGCTAACATTATTTTCCGCTTTCATAACGGAAGCACATCCTGCTTCCGGTTTTTGTTAATGTAGGGGTAGGTATTTTTCTATTTTTTATGTGCTTCTATATATTTGCTTACCTGCTGCACTCTGTTTAGCAGAGTTTTTTTTGTATTATGTTATATAATGCTTCCTTGTGCTTTGTTTGAATAAAAAATAATGTTTTTTTTAAATTTCCATTTTTCCAGATACTTATGGTAAAGTCTTTCTACTAAAATAGTTACAACAGTCAACCAGCTTACATTTGAAATTCAAAATAGGTGCGTAAATGAAAAATTTTTGTTTAATATAATATGTTATACAGGGTGTCCCAGATCAACGTTTCAATCCGGCGCTGGTTGAATTTTTTGGGCCAATACAAGAAAAAATTGTATGGCAGGGGGTCCATCACCCCCCTGTTTCTATCTATAAGTGGCAGTTTAATAAAAAATGGCATTGTTAAGTGTCATCAGTTATAATGCAATAACTTGCAAAGTGTTACAAATAGGAACCAATTTGAGAAGGGGTTTTTAAAGCTTTAGGATTAGTTATTTAACCCAAACATGCTTAAAAGTTATTTAAAAACTAAAAACTATTTTTTTACTGCAATTGTACTTAAAATTTGACTAAAAAATGATTTTGAAACTAAGATTTCATTTTTTTATTCAGAAAAGATGAGTTTTCTGCCGTCCTATTTATAAGACATAAATGAACTTTGTATTTAACAAAAATTATTTATGTCTGTGAATAAGAATAAAGCACTTGACATGCATTCCCCTTTCGAGATGCTGTGGCCACCTTTTTGATGAGCTGGTCTTTTTTGATTATTGGTCAGCAATGATGTGGCAATAATTTTTCTAAATTTCAACTAGTTTAAGCTTTCTCCAAGTTTGAGATGTAAATGCCTAGCATTCTGGACCGCCATATCGATGCAATGAGTAGGCAACGAAATATACCTTTTTCCCCTCTGATCTAAATTCTACATAGGCTTATGTTATGATCCGACCGATCGACTCTTTCCATGTTCGAGTTGTGCATACTTATAAGATGCGGCTGCTCTAATTAGATATTCAAACAACGCTTAACCATATGAATCGGTGAAATCCCTGCATAATACGTAAGAGGACAAACAACATTGATATCGTGCCTTTTCGTAGGGATTATATTTTTATTAGCAATTTTAAGGCCCTATTCTCTTTCAGCAAAAAATTTTTTTCGACTTTTTTTTTTGCATTTTTTTATAGCTTGGACATTTAAGAATATAACCCTAAAAGGGTTTTCTGAAATTCGAAATACTTTAGAAGATATGGCCATTTTTGTGGGGTCATGTCTTCGCTAAAATGAGTAGTTTTTATGTTGGTTTGAACTTTGAACGCGTTTATCTCGAAACCACGTTTTTCGAGCTGGCGGCCACGATTCCGCCAGTTCTACTAAACCGATTTGGATGAAACAAAGTTTAATCGACGTAGAATTGTCACCATTCTGGCCCGTAGTAAAATAGAAATTTTGCGATTTTTTTTACTATTTTTTTTTTACACTAAACTACAAAAAAATGGGTCCAAATTCGATTTGTCAATTTCAAGTGGCCGCCATTTTGTTAAAAAAAATCGCAAAATTTTTATTTTACTACGGGCCAGAATTACATCTATGCTGATCATAACCCTATATTTTTTCTGGCCGTTTTTTATTTTCTTTCATTCATTACTAATTCAATAAAAAAAACAAAATTCAAATATCTTTTTGCGTTTTCAAATGAGAATTTTTTCAAAAAGGGTCCAAAAACAGCAAGCTGAAGGAGAATAGTGCCTTAACTAAATCATAGTTTTCTCTCTTGCTTTTTTTAATCTGTTGAACTATTCCAAGAAATTCCTTTCAATAGATTTTCCCTTTCTGTACCAGTTGCATACAAATTCGATTCTGATAGCTTTTCAATCAAAGGTTCGGTTTAGAAATTTTTTACACCATGCTTCCACATGTTCTAAGACTACTCTGGCTCCAACTCCAAACGCTGCATAGACTTCACTTATAGGCGTTGATGCTCCTTGGTACTGTTCAAACCAGCAAATGTAGAACAATTGGGTTTTACCAACCCACAACTTATATCCGTATCGAATTGGCTTTCCATAAAAATATTACTTACAGCTATGCCGTCTATAACATGGTTCCATGGCTTGGTTAACTGAAGCATTTCTTCCATCAGAATTTTTCCATGAATTTTTTATTAAAAAGTCGAAACAAAAGACTTTTCTTACGAATCTGTCAGCGCTGTCCAAATCTTCATTGTTCTATACGTGGAAATTAGAAACAATAATTTTAAACCTATCTCTGCACCGAGAAAAATTAATGCCTTAAAATCAAAGAAAAAAGTTCTTGTTAAATTGTAACCAACATATCTTTGCCACAAAAAAAAAATCGTTGCACTAATGATTTATTTTTTAACTATACAAGTGCTGCATCTTTGAAACAAAAAACTGAAATTCTTTGAAGCTAAATCAAAGAAACATTCTTTGCCAGAAAGATAAAATATTTGCGGTAACGATATTATTCTTTGTTAACAGGGTTTTGAAAAAATTATGTAAAATCAACAATTTTTCTTTGTTTTTTGAAGGTAAGTATTATTGTTTTGAAGACAAAGTCTGTAATTTTGAAGAACTTCATATTCAAAATCATATTTGTATACGAAGAATAAGAAAATTTTAAGTAAAAAATTATACTTTCATTGCCCAAATAAGGTTAATATGTACTTACATATTTTAAGCAATAAATAAAGCATTATTGAATTGATGTAATTTGGGCAATGAAAATGTAATTTTTTAATTTCTTTCTACGTGCAAAATGCAAGTATTTCTATTAATTTTCTCAACAAAAAAGCAACGCTTGTTATCAACTTTTCTTTTTCTTCGTTCGTTTTGTCGCAAAAATTGGCATACGCAAATTATTTGCTGCAGTTACCACGACGCGCCTGTACTCATTGTTCGGACTTGCAAAATCGCAGTAAATGTTGGAAAAAAACGCAGTAAATGAATTTTTTCGCAGTAGTTCTATTAGTTTTTTATTTATATACAATCATGTAAGTGCATATATTAATAATGAATGTACACTTTATACTAATAACATAAAATACACCTCAAATCCATACATACCTATATAATATATATTTAAGTGTTGCAGAAACATATTTCTTACCAAAATATATTTGCCGTAGTCAAATTCAATCACGTTCTTTTAAAGCCAATCAATTGGTCGCAAAAACTTATGCAAAATTTTAAAATATTTTTTTATTGCAATTACAGTTTCATCTGACAGATAACTTTCTTCTGTTTCAAAGCTAAGACCACAGTGTGCAGATGTAATGGTCTACTGAAACTACAGTTTTTTATAATCATCAATGCTTACATATGGGCATTTCCAAACTGGCGTTACGGACGCTTTGTACGAAGAAATTAAAAAAAAAAAAATGAAAATGCTTAATTTTTAAAAAGAATTTCTTCATATTTGCATATTAATTAAGTAGCACTAAGGATTTAAAGATATAAGCAAAAATATGTGCTGGCGTTACGTTACATAAACGGAAGTTATTTTTGACTTGCATTACAAAATTTTGCAAAAATCTCTGAATTGGGCAAGACTTTTTGTATACAACTTTTTTAAGAAGAGTTTGAAATAACATAAATATATTTTCCAAGTCATTAAACTTAAAAGACTTCTCTGGTTTTTTTTTTTATTAGGCTTTCTGATCTGGCGTTACGTTACATATATTTGTATTGAATTTTATTGGGTAATTCAGTAATTGGGTTGTCAAGTAATTATGTCAATTAGTAATTAAGTCAGTTTTTGTGTGTTCGATGGTACGCTTAAAGCTAGTGAAAAAATAAATTACACAATTACATTTTCATTGCCCAAATAAGTTAAATTCAATGTTGCTTTATTTATTGCTTAAAATATGTAAGAACATATTTATCTTATTTGGGCGATGAAAATATAATTGTTTAATTTATTTCTTCGTGAAAAATGCAAGTATTTCTATTCAATGCAGCAACATGTTTTTTTTTAAGACGTAAATCCTTGGTTTTAAGTATTTTTTGGGAATCTAACGGTCTGCATCTTTGCCGTAAAGAATAGAAGTCTTTGTGCCAAAGTACATTTTCCTTAGTTTTACGATTTTTTGCATGTTTTTTTTTAAGACGTACGACTTTCCTACAAGCATTAAAATCCTTGGTTTTAAGTATATTTTTTAGAATTTAACAGTCTGCGTCTTTGCCGCAACGAATAAAAGTCTTTGTGCCAAAGCAAATTTCTTTACTTTTAAGACTTTTTCCATGCTTTTTTAAGACGCACGTCTTTGGAACAAAAATTTAAGTTTTTGATTTAAAGTATATTATTCTTGGGAATCTAACAATCTTTGTGCCTTTGCCATAACGCTGTTTTACCTTTGGGCACATTCTAACCAATAAAAGTCTTTGTGGTAAAGTGTATTTTCTTTGGTTTACGACTTTTTTCTCTGGTTGTGGTTATTGCATCTGAAACCAATGCACTGTGGCCATCATTGTCGCGCTTCCAGAATATATTCGCTAAGGATCAAAACTCTAATAAATGCCATAATCTCTTGTTGTACTATGTTTCCATGCCGGTTTTTGTTTTGTGCATTTGTATTGCTTTCATTCAAAATTAGTTCTATACTTTCTCATCTAAAAACTTCAAGAAAAGTTGAAACGGATGCTCAGCAGTTGGAATATTTTCAGAAATTTCATTAAAGTCCGTTACTGCCTGAGTCAAATCTTCCTTGAGCCAATTATATTATTTTGGCCTTTTCACGAAGTGCTTATCTCTTTCCTTGCCTGATGGCATCCTTTTTTGCAGAAGCTAAGGGCAAAGTCATCATCTGAATCATCGTACGAAATATTTCCGTTGTTGCCGTAACTCTGAATGTTATTTCTGCTGGAACCTGTAATTGAGTACTAGGTAGGTTGTGCATCAATACCGCGTCTTCGGCCCCAGAATCTTTATTCGTTAAATCAGCGTTATTTCGTCAGCGTAAAAATTGTTACTTCCTCTGCTCTAGCAACCACGTCTTCAACATCCACCAATAAACTAATTGAAGCTTCATGGAGTGAAAGCCATCTAAAATAAAATTACATCAAAATATATAGATTTGACTTATGTCCTTTATGTAGGATGCCTATATTTTATTCTATTAAATAATATCAAATGTTTAACCAAAGAAATAGCAGTTACTAGTAAGCCCGTGTGGCGTTAAAACGCTAAAACCAAAGATACCTTAATTTTATTTTAAGCTATTGAATAGATTTTCAACTGATCAAAATTGAAATGAAATTAATTTTGTCCTTTTTGCAATATACGCGGTATTGCACGCGCAACGACGATATAATGTTAGCATACTTAATTTCATACTCAAATTTATTTTAAATATACAGGAGTAAGAATATTTCTTGATTTCCAGTTGAAAAATGCTTGAAAAAGAATGTTTCATTACCAGTTTTTAATTTCTTATTAAATTTTTGTGTACATTTTAAAAATTAAAAAAATTTTCCGACCAACAGTTTCTTTTTTCAACTGTATGAAACCATTTTAGTGTCACTTTGATATTGAATACATCAATTCATAGTTTAAGCTGTGAAATTATAAAAGATTATTCGTCAGTATAACAGTTTCATAGCTATTAGCCGATAGGTGGCGCTAAATACCTCACATATTTTTAGGCATATGCTGAAATTAAGAAGAGAAAAAGCAACATAACAACAACAATTATATGCAAACCTTAACTCACTATAACTTACAAAATATAAATTTTTTTAAGAAATTAAAAGTCCGGTTTGCACATCTACAGGTCTAAACCTACCAAACCATACTAAATTTGTTAAGATTGGACTTGTACTTAAAAAGCCTTGCGCCGGACAAAATTTGCATTTGCGTAATATATATAAGACAATTAAGGTACTATTACAGTGTGTAAAAAATTAAAAATCAAGTTTTTTTCATTAGAATATGGTTCTTTAAGGTCTTAAGAATACGTAGAAAAAATTTTAGAAAAAATATCAAATAGAAAAAAGTTATAACATACATATGTATGATATTCGTATGTCGCATGATATTCAAGAACCTGTAATGGCCTTATTTTGTATGGTTAACGAAGCATTCAACAATCGAATGCTATGCGAACGATGTGGTAAGCAAATGGAAATTTATATCCATAACGAAGCTACTCGATAACTCTTACGACATGCTTACGTTTCTTATGTTATTCAAACTGTTATACAGAAGCAGTTGTCAAATGCGGCAATGCCAGATCAAACATTTCAGAAGTTTTCTGTTTTTGTCTATTTAATTTAAAGATTTTTTAAGAATTTCGCTTCGTTTATTGTTTGCTGGAAACGCCGTTGTTTGGTTTATTTATGTGAACAGCTGTTTTGTTTTTATTCAGTCAATTTATTTTGAACAATAAAGTAATTTGCTTATTTGTTTTCATTGTGATTGTGTTTTAAATAAACTATAACTATTGAGCTACAAGTGTTCAATAATAAAGTGACATTGTTGAGTGTTGAGTGTTGAGCGTTTAAAAAAAATTTATGCTGCTGTAGCATTTTTTGATTTTGAGCAGGCTGGTGAACACGAATTGAGGGTGCACAGGCGCAGGTTGCGAGATTTTTTGCGACTTTTTCTTGCAGAACCATCCATTTTTTGAACAATCTAATTCAATGAACACAACACAACGATAGCATTTGAGTATTCGTGTGATTTTGACGTTTGAATTCGCCATTTCATTGATCGTTAGGGATGCAAACTGCACAAATGTTACTTTGTTGCGGCGTCGTTCGCCAGTTCAACAGCTGTTATCTGTTCGAATTGCAAATTTCAAAACCACTAACGAACAGTGTTTTGCACGAAACGAGTGTTCGGATAGGCATACAAAATAAGGGCATAAATCTTTAATCGCGTTTTTCTCGAAACAAGGTTTTTCGAATCGGCTTCTAAGATATCTGGAGTTCTACTTGATCGATTTCGATGAATCTTGATTCATTGTGATCCTTATAGACTCTGTTAAGCACTTGATCTATAAAAAGCCAAAAAAAGTTTATATTTTTTTTTGTGTGGCTGAAAGTTTCTGCAAAAAATGGGGTTTTTGTACATTTTTTTTTTCAACAATTTTTTTAATTTACTCATGAATAATTCTTCATTATTTAAAAAATTTGAATTATTAAAATTAATAATACTAGGTAAAACAAATTAACAAATTTGTGTTTCTTTATAGCTACACACTGTAATAGTACCTTAACTGAAAAAAAAATATTTTTCTATTTTTGTTAACAGTGATATAACATTTTTATTCAGGAGTTAAATATATTATTTGAGCTTACTTTGCGTAGCGCACGCCATAGTTCTGCATTATTTAAAATTCCAATTAAAATAAAATTAATTCACCAAACACTAAATGTTACTTGCAAAACACGTCGTTAAATTGACTGCCTGAAGCAAACTGAGCAGATAATTGCTTGTTAAACATTTGTGAATATTTTCAATTATGCATGCTTTGACATGAACTTGGTAGGTCGTTAGGCATATCTGGGTTAATATCTGTTTAATTTTTAGGGTATTTTTAACAATGGAATAATTTTATCAACTTAATATGAAAGATATGGTTTTTTATTTTACTTTTTTTTCAGAGAATCTACTTAGTTTTTTTTGAAAAAAAATACTAATTAAATTTTTTTCTGATCTCCAAAGAATTCTTGATCTCCAAAGAATGAGAACATACACTCAAACCACTTAGCACGGCAACAACAACGTTGCGTTTCACAAATCGTTCTTAGACATAAAACCATAACCAAGAAATGCAATTTTTTTAAAATCAAACTACATTCACATGTAAATGGTATATGCTTTTTGGGTGTATGCTTTCATAAAACAATTAATTCGACGTTTTTCGTTGTTCTCAGTAAGGAAATATTGTACAGAATTTTTGGAGATTAAGACTGCATTAAAAATAAAAATAAAATTTACATTTTTTTTTTGCAAACATAGCTTAAAGTAAAAAAAAGAAAATAAAAAATCTATTTTTCATATTTAACTTACTTTAAATTATTTCATAGTTGAAAATACCCAAAAACTCTAAAGATATTAGTTAAATAATTCAAAAGCTTTAAGAAACTGTTTCAAATTGGTTCTTAACTGTAATACTTTGCAAGCTATTGCATTATAACTGATGACAACTATGAATGAAATTTTTGGCTACACTTCCAAATATAATTTGGGACCAGGGTAAATGAAAGTATTTTAAACGCTAAACATCTCTGAAACGTTAACTCTATAATAAATACCACTAAAATTTTGACTAACTATTAGATAATCAAAAATTATGTGCTATATAGAATATAACTTTAGATTTGAATATCCTTCACACAGGACACTGTGGGTTAAAATCGTGAGTGATGTCGTTTTTGGCAAAGTATTCTTAGTTAAAGTCTATACTTACTTTGGCTTAAAAACATATATAGTTTTTCTGTTTGTACTGCTTTTCTCAAAAAAACTACTTTCCGCTTGTAAAAATTTATCAGTGATGACATTGTAATGCAGATCTGTAAGCGGAAACAAAATCTTCTTTGTGATCACTTCTAAATTCTAAACTCACACTATTTTCTTTTCATTGTTCAAACAACAGTTTGACTTTATTCGTCTGTGTAGCAACATCGTATTTGCTAACAGGAAGTTATGCAGTGAAGAGTGTTTGTGAAAATGATAAATCTTTAGGTTTTAACCAGAACAACATTGTATGGGTCAATCTATAGTAATAAAACTCATTTTCTGTTTGTTTGTTTGTTTGTTTGGCCTTTATACAAATCTAAACGGCTCAACGGATTTTGCTCAAACTAGGTACACATATTAAGTTTATCCCAACTTAAAATGTTACATACTTAGTTTTTGCCACGCCCCCTCTGAAATTTTTCAACTGACGGTAATTTTTTTATTATAAAACTTTTTAGTATCGGAGATTTTTGTATATTTAATTTTAAAATTTTTTTGTTATTTTGACATCAAAAACACTCACATATCTTTAAAATTGGAGAAATTTTCAGTACAACGACTTTTTCATAAAACATCGTTACCTAAGAATGAGAAAAAAACGACATGAAAATCAAAGTTTGGTCTTTCGATGCAAATATCTCCGCTGTCCATTAATACAATATATTTCATTCAAATTTTTTTTGTTCAAAAGTTCAATAAAATCACTTCACAAAAATAGGTTGAACTGTACCTTTAAGTCAGTGTATGCCAAAAAAGGTCCAAAATATTGACCTTTTACTCAAAAAATGACTCAAAAATTGTTGTTGCTGTAAAAATGAAATCAATTAAAAACAGCAAATCTGACTACCTTTCATATGACATAGCATTTATTTGTAAAAATTCTTCCAGCTAAGCGCAAAAATTATTTTACTGTTTTTGTCATCAAAACAACGAGGGTACCCCCTCTGATTTTTATCGCGAAATTTATTTTTTCTTAAATGTTGTTTTTTTATTTTTTACAAAAAAGTCAAGTCTCAAAAATAATTTCTGTGAAAAAATTACCCCAATATCTCTTTCCAATCAAAAGTTATGGCTAAAAATCTATTTTTTCATACCAGACTATTAATAAAAAAACTTAGTTTTGTGTTAGAATTCTCTATACAGTTTGAACGTCCCCATTTATCTCTGAGAATGCAGTTGTGTGTCTAAAGTAGTTACGATTATTTTGGATTATATAAAATCTTCTTTATAATGATCTACTTATTTTTTGCCTCCCCACCCCTGCCCCCCTCCTGTTAAATTTGTTTTGTTGTGATGGCTCTATTTTTTCTCACTATTGTGTCACCGTTGTCACTTAGTTCTTTATCAATGGTACTTTAAATGTTGTATATATATCATAATTTTATCGAAAAAATGACTGTGAATAAGAATGCTGTTAAAGTTAACATTTTCGTGTTATCAGTTTTAGCTATATGGCGATATAATAAAACAAATGCGCATCTAGTCAGCACAATTATTTCATTAGTTTTGATCTGTGCGTTAAATTCACAGATAGATGGCGCCACATTTGTAAGATGTGTGGGTACAGACTATACTTACACCTTGCGGTGAAAAGCTGAATACTGTTTTTTCAAAAGTTTCTTCAAATTTAACCCCACACGGTTGGGATTACAGACAGGTGGCGCTATTTTCTGCTTCTAGAAGAATATCTGATATTATTATACAGCCAGCAGATAAGTTTTGCGATATATTTTGCGAAAATACTATTGCTACCAAACTTTTAAAAAGTAAAATAATGCAGTACTGCCAGTTTTTTCAGTCGCAGCGTCATCTAGCGTCATTAACACTTAAAAACATAGAATTGGATCAATTTAAATGTCTAGCTCACTTGCTGGACTTTTTGTTGTTTTTGCTTTGCTTGCAAATGCGATTATATGATCCTGATCTCCAATGAAAAAACGCAGCTAATAGAAATTTTAGTAGGTACAATCATTTTTAGCAGAACGAATTTTCATAAAACATTGATAATTATGAGAAAAAAATTATATGAAAATTAAAGTTTTTACTTTTAGTGCCAATAACTCCGCTGTTTTTAATATATTTCATTAAAATTTTTTTGTTAAAAAGTTCAATATGTTATTTAATATAAATCTTTATTTAGACGTTAAAATGTCCATATCTCAAGGACGCATTGAGTCCCCCCATATTTTAATTTTGTTGAAAGGGTAATTGTGCTTGCTTTAAGATTAAGTAAATATAAAAATTCTTTTTAATTTTTAAAATATGTTTTTCGTACCCCTTCTTTGAATTCAATTAGCTCACCGCAAGAGATGGAACCACCAACATTTTTTTTGGATTAATGTTCGTTCAATTACCTTTCTAACAGTAGATAAATAAAATTAAATAAAATAAAATTCAAATAAAATTCAACATGTTTTTCATTATTCCCGATTTTAAAAAACATTTAATCGAGAAGTGTATGTTAAAATGTTTATATAAATTACTCTCGAGTAACACCGGGTATATCAGCTAGTATATAATAAAGGTATTTTTAGTGTCCCCAGAGAAAAAGTTACGTATTTAAGTTAGTATTAAATATCTCACAACTTCGCAATGTCTATGTATGTATAATATTATGGGCCAGAAAATAAATTATTTTTTTAAGTAATTATTGGTAATTATAGGTATATAGGTAATTATAGGCCCCAGGGGAGAATTTGTAGTCAGAGGAGTGACACAATGAACTGGGTAGTGGCAAATCGAGACAGGGAAGTAACATCTTATTAGTATTTTTATACGTTAAATGAAATATATCACTAAAAATTGCTACTTAATAATGTTTATTTTAATTAATGAAATTCTATCAGTTTGAAGTGTTAAACAGATGTTCCTTCTTTTTAATTATATCTTAATTTTCTAGAAACGAAAAGGTTCTAAAAACAAATAGGTAGATGAATGAAATGCATGCGGTCTTCTTGTTAAAAGTAATTAATTGCTTACTATTTTATTCAATTAAGAAAAAACGATTTTAAAATTAATTAATCGAGTACAAAATTTATATATATTGAAATCGATGTATGTATGTGTTATGAAATTGTCAGAGAAATTGAAACAACATCTTGAGAGTGTTCTTGGGAACTTTGGTGTCAAGTGGGCGTGGTACCTCCCATACAACCCAAATTTACGCCATCACCTACAAACCATAAAAAATGCTATATATCGGATATTTTTGAGCGTAAAAAACTGTATTGAGCAAAAAACTGTATCGGCAACTGTACTAAAAATGGGCGTAATAGTACTTTATCTACGCCTACTCTTTCGCAATCATGCCAATTCAAAAGAACATTTTTTATAATGCTCATATATTGTTCGCTGTTCATTGTCACTTCCACAAAATACTTTGGACCCGAACCTTCATCACTAGCCTCAAATCATTACAGATTCACACAAATTTCACTTATTTGGTTACAGCTTCCAGCTGACACTTGTCACTAAAAATAACCTATGAAGATATGAAAGAATACATTAATGATATGCAACAAGTAAAAGTTAGAGAATACAGGTATATAAAGCATCATTGCTACCTACCTTCTTTCAGGCTTCACGTTAATTACCAGGAGGACTACTGGAAAAAGGCGTCGGAGTGGTATTAACTCGCAGGGTCTTAGCTAGTTAAAAAAATTAAAAATTGGGAATATATTGAAACAAAAATTAACAATAAAGCAGAAGAAGAGTGACATAGGCGCGCCAAGATTATGGTGTGTAAATTTTACACAAAAAACCTATTAGGAAAAATTTTTCTGTAGGGTAGCAGCGACACCTAGCTAAAAAAAAACAAAAAACATAAATTTTGCCTAAGATTGAGCCAAAATCCTAGCTCGATTTGATGAACTTATATTAAAGAAATATCAGCTTGAAGTTGAAAAGTGTGTACAATTTACAGAAAAAACCGATTAACCCATAAACCGCTGTTGGGTACTTTTTACCCATGAAAATGATTCTTATCTCATGATTGGTAACAGCTAACTGTTTAATTTTCTGTTTGTTGCTTTAAGAAAATATAGAGCTATAAATTGTTTTTGAAGCGTGTCAAGAAATTTTTACATTAACTACATTTTCAAAGTTAAAAGTGATTAACATTAAAAATCAGAAAAATTAGTTTATTATCATTTGTAAAAAAATTTTTTATATAAAAAAAGTGTATAAGCTAGCTCTCTCAACCAACTATACCTGCTATTGATAGAAAATTCCTGCTATAAAAAACTGTGCTGTCGTTACAGAAGGAATTTGTTCCCATTTAAAACACATTAACGACGGTTGGGTATTTTTATACCCAACTCATATCTCGACTGCGGTAAAAGATACAAAGTTGATATTTGATGTGTTAGTTCCTGTGATTTATATAAGAAAGTACATGACATTTTTTAAAAATCGTACTAAAAGTTTGGGAGCAGCGGTTAATGAGTTAAAGTTAACATGAGATATGAATTCAAACAAATTTGAATATAAAATAAAAATGATATCAAAGAAAAATCAGACCACTTCTTACAACATTTGTAATTATTACTTCATAAGTATATAATATACATAATCATAAGCAATCTCCATATAAAAAGTGACAGCTGCGAAACAAGCGTGGAAGTTTTTACAACACGTTCGTCAGAGCAGTACTCTGCTCTGCTGCGTGAAATGATTGCAACATGTTTCTGAGCAACATTTTTTCACGACAATTTAATTGTACTGCCTATTTATTTTGAAGTGAAAAGAGAGAGACTATATGAAACTCAGCGTTGCCAATTTGTGGGTAATTCCTCAAAATTGGAATGTTTTCAGGTGCCTTTGAGGAATTTTTGAGTGTTTTTATTTTGAGGATTTTTTGAGGAATTTCGATATTCAGAAAAAATTTAAAACGTTAATTAAATATATGGCGCTGCAAGCTGATTTAATGTCGTGTGTCCACATAAAAATGTATCCTTAAAAATCTGTTTCTTAATCGCATGCACTGTCAGCCCTGGTATTTTGGTATTCGTTTGACAGCTTTTCGATATACATGTTATTCCGCCACTTAATAGTTAATTGGCGCGCTAATAATACGGCTTCATAAATTTTCGTGTGTGTGATGGCCTATTTTACCCAAGGAATCTTTCTGGCTCAAAACCAATCGAAGATGAACAAGCTCCTAAAGTAAGCCTGCTGCAAATTTTTGATTTTTTTTAGTTTTAATTGATTCAATTAAAAATTGTAGTAAGCTGCCCCATCTGTAAAGCGGACAAAATACAAATTTAACACCCAGTGGTTGGAAGTCCCAGAGTTCAAAGATTGGCTAACGAAAACCACGGAAAATAAAAATGATTCTGCTTTATGTAAAGTGTGTAAGCAAAAAATTATTGCGCATAGAATTGATTTCTAAGTCCCGGTTTATACTCGTCAAGACTTGACGGTCAAGTCTTACCTCTGTGGATGAAAGACGCGGACATCAGCGTGAGAGAGGAGGAAGTTCAAAAGGGTATGATCAAGAATTGAATTTAATTCTTGACGAGTATAAACCGGGACTAACATCAAAAACCACAGTGCCATTGCACATACTCAGCCGATCGACGAATCTTTACGAAAGAATGCAAAAACCGACACTAAAAAGGCAGAGCTAAAGCTTGTGGGGCTTCTGGCAACAAATGATTTACCTTTCCGGCTTGTTGACAGTTTGATTCCAGTCTAAAATCATCTTTTCGTGATCCGGAAATTTTAATAAGTTTGTCACTTCACCGAAGTAAAGCTACAGAGATAATGAAAAATGTCCTCGTAGTCGGCTTTTCCAAAGATCTGTTTTCGCAGCTTAAACAAACATATCTTTCTATAATAATAGATGAGACAACGGATGTAAGTGACATAAAACAATGCGCGTTCACAATAATTTTTTATTATAGTTTGCAAGCTAGAATAAATAAATTTTTTTGATATAAGAGAATGCGCATCTGGAACAGCAGTGCATTTATTTAACTTACTAAATCAGTGTTTCAAAGAGAAAAATATTCCGTTTAATAATTTGGTTGGCTTTGCTGCAGATACACCAAACGTAATGTTTGGTCAATTCAACTCTGTGACAGCTTTATTTAAAAAAGAAACACCTTTTATCGTAAAAGTGAAATGCTCTTGCCATATGATACATTTGGTAGAGTCAAAATCTTGTTTAAAATTGCCAGTGGTTATTGAGGATCAGTCAGCTTTTTACGTCAGGAAAAGTTCAAAGATTTTCAGCATTATTTTCAATTAGAAATTCACAAAATTCTTGTGTTGACAGAGTTTTAGAGCAATATGAAGCTTTAAGAGCGTACTTCCGCTTAGATGTTTTTGAGGATCCATGAAAAATTACCAAGTTTTCTCGGATAAAAAAATTTATCTAGACTTTTTGTCGTACTGTTTAAGTACACTGACTGATTTTAATACAATTTTCCAAACAGAGCGGCCTATGCTTTGCAAACTAAAAAGTGAAACTATCCGGGTTCTCAAGACATTATTATCAAACTTTATTGACATTAAAACCATTAGGGCGCAGGATGTTTAAACAATTGATTATAAAAATCCCTTATATTTTCTAAAAACAAAGGAAATTTACATAGAAATTTTGGCGGAAAGTAGCTGAAAAGAGCTTACAGAAGATAAAAAGTCTATTGCACTTATTGACTGCAGAAATTTTTACATAGAGGCTATTGATCAAATTAAAAAACGATTTGACTTATCTGATACACTATATGAAGTAATTGATATAGTTGACCCAGCTATTGCAAAGTCATTTCGATTGAAAACTTTAAGTTTATTTAAATAGCGATTTAAATTTGTTGATATCAACCTACAAGATATCGATAACGAATGGAGGGAGCACGCATTGTTAGATCACAAAAGTCTAAATATTGATTGTTTATTGGATTCAGATTGTTACTGGAATAAGGTATTTGAAATGCAAAATTCCGTTGGATCACTTAAATTCCCTAACTTGAAGAAGGAAATTACATATCTTTTGATACTTCATTTTTCAAACATATAAGTAGAGCGTATATTTAGTAATTTAAAACTTTATAAGACTGATTCGCTGAACTTATAAGACTGAAAAAGATTAAGTTCCGATACGGTGGCGTCGCTATT
Organism: Dichetophora obliterata; assembly: GCA_963920525.1. Classification (NCBI taxonomy): domain Eukaryota; kingdom Metazoa; phylum Arthropoda; class Insecta; order Diptera; family Sciomyzidae; genus Dichetophora; species Dichetophora obliterata. The sequence goes on from OY986437.1 coordinate 35,653,648, forward strand.
GTTTACAAAACAAGGCATAAACATTTATTTGAAATTTGGCGGAAATTTATTTGAGCCAAAAGAGCAAATGTATCCATTAAAATGGAACACTTAAAATTTTTATTTGTCTTTTATAAAAAAAAACTTTTATACACAAATCTTATAAAAAAATCTTATCCAAAAATCTCTGAACCATTTAACGAACTTGTATCACCATTTGAGTGAAATAAAAATGTTCAAATACATATATATGTGTATGTTAATATTTTTTTTTAAACAGTATTGTAAGTCTTAAATTATTTTTATTAACACGGCAGCAACATTATAATTTTGGGGATTTTACTTAAAAATTGAGGATTTATTTTGAATTTTTAAAGAATTTTAAAATATTTTGTTGGCAACAGTGATGAAACTTTCTAACTCACTTTCTGAGTCTCTCTCAGAAACGTTGCCATAGGAACTCCTTGCAACAAGCTTTAAGTCAGAAATTCCACTCAACAAATGAATTAATGGTGTTAGCAAAATTTCACGCACGGAAACATAGTACTATGCTTTAAAGGAAAGCCAAAAATTATATATTCATTATACAAAATACAAAATAAAATAACAGCTTTAGGTTGAACCTATCAGTTTGAACTAAAAATATCAAACATTTATCATTATTATTAAATCTTTGTTCTTATTACTTTGACAAAGTCGAGAAATGGAACATATGAAAGTAGATGCGAAAATATAAAATAAAAATAAGTTACATTTTTAGTCATTCCCCTGGCTTTAATGTATACAAAATGTTATGGGAGTAGCACCAGAGTAGTGACAAAATCGCTAATAAGCTCAAAATTTCTATGTATATTTCTATGCAATAAGCTCCTCTGGCTCACAGTTATTATTATTTTTTTACAAATTTAAATCTATCTACGTAACAAAAAAAATGTAAAAATATACCCTTACTAGGTTAAATTCTGCAACAATTGGCACAAACACGCTCTATGACACTGTAACGACTACTGACTCGAGACCGATTTGTAAATTATTGATTAATCCTGCGATTAGCAGTTATAGTAACACCCACTTAAATAATATAAAAATCGAGTTTTAATCTCTTTCCTTATCTAAATTAACCAAATTGCATTTTCGCTCCTACAGACAAGTTCCGAAGAAACGAAAACGCACTTCAAATTCTAAAGAATTGTTTACAATCAATTTTGCCAATTAATAAATAAACCTAAACTTACCAAATTGCATTTCCGTTCACATAGAAACGAAAATGCATAATTCCAAAGAAATGTTTGCGATTAACTTTTTAATAAATAATTCCAATGAACTCTTCGCAACCAATTTTGCTAATCAATGCATTTCCGTTCGAAAAGACAAAGTTCTATAGAAACGAAAATGCATTGACCCAAACCCAAAATAAACAAACAATTCCAAAGAATTGTTAATTGCTAATATAAAAAGCTTACAGACGGAAAATGCAAGATCAGCACTCGTTAGTATAAATACCACCTAAGAAATTATTATACCTTAGTCTTAAGATAGATTCACAATAAAGAACTAACGGTTTAAAAATTTGTTTTTTTTTATTTCGCGTTAAATTCAAACTCGTTTCTATTAGCCTGCTGCTTTGTTCACGTTTGACTTTGAAATGTACGCTTTACCATGTATTAAGTTACATAATTATTGAAGAAATATCATTATAGGATTTAAATTAAAAATATATGGTGACAAGTTTATTAAGATTAGGCAATGGGGCATGCCAGGGGAATATACATTTTTTTACCTTTTCAATCGGTAGTTTAAATACATGGCATAAAGAAAGCACGAAAATAATAGATTCTTAAAAGATATAGGACAATAAATCAATAAATTTTGTGAAAGATTTTTTATGGGGCCGTTTCCCAATATTGTATATTGACCCGTATACATAAAATGACTGTGTGTAATTTCATATTAATTCTGTAATGATTTATGAAAAGTAATAAATTGATTCATTAAATTGAAGAAATTATGGTCAAAATAATTTGTGTCGTCATTTGTTTTTGTTTGCCTCTTTTTGGTGTGCTCTCTATCGTTTTCTATGTGTTTTTGGCGTAGAGAGGATCTTGGTTACATTTTTTTTTTGTTCTCTCCAATTTTGTGAGTCATTTTGGCAAAAGTGATTAACATTAAAAATCAGAAAAATTAGTGTTATTATCATTTGTAAAAAATTTTACAATTGCCTACTCACATAGTCGCTTACTGTGTAAGGTTGATATCATAAGAACACCACTGCATGGTTAGAAATCTTGTACTTAAATTGAAACTTTTCTGTACTACATATAAGTCTACACCAGCTTTGGTTTCAAATCTAGTATTTACAAAATACTAAAAAATGGTTTTAATACAAATATTTAAAAAAAAAAAGTAACAACCAACGCGAGATTCGATCACAAATAGACATCGATAGATCTAGACATCGATAGACATTGAGTTTGTAAACTCATTACTCTAACCACAGAGCTATTGGCTCATACATAAAAAGCGCGATAAACAGACATATGAACCGAGTCGCCTAATATTGAGTCGCAGCATTGCCAGGCCAACTTTTTACGGGTCTTAGTCCAAATTTAGTATCCACATGTACTAGAATTTAGTATTATTTGTATTGAAAACAAAAAGTAATACAGAGTTGTACTTAAATTGAAACCAAAAAGACTAAAATTGAAACCAAAAAGCTAAAATTTAAACCAAAAAGCTAAAATTGATGCTGTAATATTTCTTTTGGTTTCAATTCTAGTACAGAAAAGTTTTAAATATGAGTTAGTATTTGAAAAGTTTCAATTTGAAACCGCAAGGTTTAAAAACATACAGTAATATTTTAGTGGGACTAAAATTTAGTCCAAGATTTCTAACCGTGTGGGTTAGTTCTTGCTGGAGAGAAAGACAACATTACCACTAAGCCCTAATGCAAAGGCTAGAACGGGGAGGTTTCGTCACTGGGGCACATTTGCCTGCCCCCTCTTAACACCAAATTTAAGATAGCTTTCTAATTGGAATAATCAAAAATATGTGCTTTCATCGACCATATTTCATAGACTTAACTTAGACAGTTGAGCTTTGCATGTGATCTCGAACAGAAGCATTTTTGTGTTTTTTGATTGGCTGAAAAAAAATGTGTACGTAAGTTTGTATTTCCGGCATTATTTTATCATTCAGTTAGCAATATTTTGTAATTATAATCGATGAAAAAGTAAAAAAAAAACAATTTTGTGAGAGTGGCTGCTTCTGGGACACATTCTCCATAGTGCAGTTGCAGTTTTTCCGTCATATCTCGCATATACGAGGTTTGTTCAAAAAATATCGCGAATTTTGTATTTTTTCAAAAAGTATTTATTTATTCATGAATATCTATTTTTTCCCCTTCAAAGTAGTCCCTCTCGGATATAATACACTTCTGCCAACGTTTTTTCCAATCCTCTAAGCACTTCAAAAAATCGTTTTTTGTGATGTTCATCTCCTCCTTCAATACCGTCTTTATCTCCCCAATCGTGGCGTAGCGTCGTCCTTTCATGGGCCTTTTAAGTTTTGGGAACAAAAAATAGTCACAGGGGGCTAGGTCAGGGGAATACGGTGGCTGCGGCATCATTACTGTGTTGTTTTTGGCCAAATATTCGCGCACAAGCAACGATGTGTGTGCAGGGGCGTTATCATGGCGCAAAAGCCAGTTTTTGTTCTTCCACAAATGCGGGCGTTTTTGGCGGATTGCTTCACGCAAATTTCGCATAACTTGCAGGTGATATTCTTTATTGACTGTACTACCCTGTGGCAAGAACTCATAATGCACCACGCCTCTGCAATCAAAGAAAACTGTGAGCAAAACCTTGCCATTTTCTGGAATAGATAAAAATCGAAGATGAGTTAAAACACATCCAAGCACAATAGCTGCCAAAAATTAACTAAACATTCAAAATGGCCGACCTTGTCAGCATAAGTAAGGGACATGAGTACCACCATAACGCTACAAAAAAAATCAAAAATCAATACACGTAGCCCGCGGAAATTCGAAATTCACGATACTTTTTGAACATACCTCGTATTATATTAAGATATATATGATAATCTATTTTAACATGCAAATTTATTTCTTTATATGTTTTTTTACAAACCATGCTTTTGTTTTACTATCGTTATAAAGTTTATTTATGTTTTAAGAATGAATTATTTTTGTCTTGTTAATTTATGTTTGAATTAAGAAGTAGTGTTTTAAAACATTTTTTCTTCCTACTTCAAAAAACCGCAAAAGCTAACAGGAATTTTTGTAGTGATGCTAAGTAAAAATGTACAAATAAAACATTTGAAAAATATATTAATTGTTTCTGAAAAATCTTGAATTTTATTTCCTTCTACATTTTAAAGAATTTATAAGAAAGCTATTGATTTAATACATCCATTTAAAAAAAAACTACTTTAACTACTTCTGGTTATGTATTACGCTAGAAACTTCGTACCACAAAAGACGCTGATTTAATTTCTCAATGATACAACCTACATCTTTCCATAAACCCCAACCACAATACGCCCAAAAGACTTATCGCTATGTTGCAACATGGAAAACTTAAAAAAAAAACAAAATTTTTTTACACATAAAAGCTAAACAACCTCAATAAAAAGAAAAGCGACAGAAAAAAAACACAAAATGTTGCCACTTCCGTTGCGCAATAAAAAGAAAATTCTTAAACATTATATAAGCAAATAGAAAAAAATGCAAACAAGTATAAAGCTCAAGCATAACAGCAACAGGAAAAATAAGCGTAAAGCACTACAAGCAAAAACTTTGTCGTGCAGCAGCTTCGAAAGTGCAAAAATTGTTAAAGTTGAACGACTGCGTACAGAAAACTAACAACAGCTGAAAAGCGCTGACTGTGTGAATGAGTGTGTGAATGTAAGGTGTGTGTGTGTGTGTGAGTGTGCCTGTACGCGTTGGTAATTAAAGCAATGAAACTTTTGCTGGCGTGCTGGTTGTTGATGGTGGGTTAAGAGGATCTTCAGCTCGGTACTACTTAACGCTACATTAGAATGAATCGCAAAATGTTGTTGTGTGTCCGTCCCATGTGGCTGTTGCTGTTGCTGTTGCTGCTCTTAACACGCCTTTTATTTAATTGCATGGCAAATGAAGCTGTGTGTGTGTTCACAAACGAGCTAGGCACACTCACACTCAGACACAATAAAGTCGCTTGAAAGTTATTTCAGGCAGACAATTGTAGCAGTTTTTATGCACCTGACACAAACGTGTCTAACTATTGGTCGTTCTTACTGACTGTTAGTCATGACTGACTATCTGATTGTCAGTTAGAGTGTTATTTTGTCTCTTAGTCGCTACTTCGAGTCTGTCTGAGCCATCTGATTGTATATCTAACTCTCTATATTTCTATCCACATAAAGTTACTTTGAGGCCTTGCACCTACCCACCCGTAACTTCCTTGCCAGCCTTTCATTTGTTTGTTGTTGTAGAAAGGTGTCATGTTTATTATGTCATGTAAGCACATATAAGTGAGTATGTGTGTGCGTACACACCCACAAATTACACATATTAGTTTATTATTATTATCCTGACCATTGCCGTTATTTTGCTTGTTTAAGTGTATTTGCTTGTGGCATAAGCGTATGTGCGTGTTTGTGAGAAAGTGTTGGCTTACGTGCCAGTTATTGTTGTGTTTGTTTTCCTTGCAATTTAGCTTCCCTTCAGCATTTCAACCAAATCCTGTCTGCTTGCTCTAATAAAATGAAAACTTCCTTTCGATTTGGTGTAGTTGTCTGTGTATGTGTGTGTGATGCCGTTTTTAGTGTACATTTTATGGACTCCTGGCAGAACAGTCGACGCCACACATGCGATTGTAAAACATTTTTGTCTATTATTTGGCAAAAAAGTTTTGCGGTTAGTTTTATGATTTATTGTCCACTTTAGTTTCATGAACGACCCTCACTCTATGCCAAGCACAAATAAGTGTGTAAGCGTGTGTAGTGTATGTAATTGTGTGAGCATGTGTGTCTATCATAATAATGAAATCCTCAAATTGATGCTGTAGAAGCTGCAAAACTTTTATTAAGGTAGCTGTGGCAGCAGCTCCCGCATTTATAGTTTACAAAATATTCACTCAAAAGTTTTAATTACACTTTAATGAACAAAAATTCGCATTTCTATTATTGTTTCATTTCACTGTTGAGCATTTTGAAAGTTTTATAACTATCATTACGTATGTGTGTATTGAAAGGAAAAAGTGTGAGATACCCAGTTGGGGAAGTAGTCATAACTGAAGTAATGTTATAATGATTTCTTGGTAATGGGAGGTAGTTCCCTACTGCATTACAACACACACAAATAACGCATTATTTTAACATGGGCTTGTCATAGGCAAAGAAAATGTGTGGTGCTTACATCCAGCATTACTTATAAGTCAGGGGTGAACTAATTACATCCAGTATTACTACACTCTAAAAAATAAATATAAATTTACTATAATTATTATAGTAATTTTTTGTTGAAATTCAAACTGATGTGTAATTTTACTATAAATCTTATATTGATCTTTGAGTATTTACCATTAAACACTATTCTTAGCAACATTAAGCTATAAATTTTTAATTTTGCTGCAATATCAACTACAATGCTTTATATTACTACCAAAATTGAACTAATGAAACAGATGTTGAATATTCAACATGGACAATATTTTCAACAGATATTTAGTCGACTTTGCTTGTCAACGTGTACGGATCATTATATAAGAGTTATATGATTTTTAATTGAAAAAATTTAGTGTTAACTCGATTTTTAGTAAAAGTTTTACTATGTTGTAGTATCTTATGTTGTACAAAACAACAAAATGGGTAAAGGTGGGCAATACGCTAATAATTAAATAAAAATCTATAAAAAATATCTGTGTTTCATTTGTTTTTTTCTTTCGGGTACTAATCGGTAGGAATTTCTTTATGCAAGTGTGTATGTCTCATTTTGGTGTTTATAGTGTTAATTTAATGAAGGATAAGCAGTAAATATAAGTCAAATTTATTTCTGCACGTGTCGTCAAGAGTGTAAAGTTTTAAGATATATTAAATTATGTTTTAAACTAAGAATGTCAAAACTAAGAATGTCAAAACTAAGAATGTTGCCTTTACTAGAATATCAATAGATTACATCAATTGTAGTAAAAACAAATTCTAGTTGTTGAATTTTGCTAACATGAGAGTAGTAATATTGTTATGGTACTACACAGATGATAGCAATTGATGTTTACTTTTACTACAATATCAATATTTTTTCATTTATATTGCTACATATTTAACTCAAACATAAACACGTTTTGTTGAATTTCACTACAAGTCAATAGTAAAATATATGTTTAATTAAATAAGGGTGTGTAAATTTACTACAGAAACAGCCGCAAAACTGTTGCCTACAAGAGTTGTAGTAAAATTCAACAAAAACTTTTAAGAGTGTACTTACCACCTGCATTACCTATAAGTCAGATGTCAACTACTTACCACCTCCATTACCCATAAGTAAGAGGTCAACTACTTACCTTCAGTATTACCTATAAGTCAGAGGGTAACTAATTACCCCTGGTATTACTTGTAAGTCAGAATGTAACTCATTACCTCCAGCATAACATATAACTCAAAGAGTACACTCTAAAAAGTTTTTGTTGAAATTTACTACAACAGTTGTAGGCAACAGGTTAGCTACTAAAACTGTAGTAAATTTACACACTCTTATTTCATTAAACATCTTTTTTCTATTGTTGTGTAGTGAAATTCAACAAACAGTGTTGAATTTTGCTTAAAATAAGAAGCAATGAAATTGATATTGCAGCGAAATTAAACATCAATTGTTAAATGTTACTTTCATCTGTGTAGTGCCAATACAAATCTACTACTTCGATTTCAGAAAAATTCAACAATTTATATTTAGTTTTACCATAACTGATGTAGTCAATCTAAACTTCTTTGTTAGTCTAGTAAAGATATTAAAAAACAATTTGTCACTTTTGACGCTACGTGCAGAGATATGGCTTGATTTCTGTTTCATGCTTATTCTACTTCAAATTGGCACTAAAAATAACGAAATTAAAAATAAAAACTTAGGAATTAAAGAAATGAAACACAAGAAATTTTTTGATTATTTCAAAGAACTAAAATATTCAGATATTGCTGACAAATTACCACTAATAACACAGCAGTCAATTAACTTTTACTAAAACCGAATTCTGACTACACTTTTTTAATTTAAAATCAGATAACTTTAAGTTAATGATCCTAACACTTTGACAAGCTAACTCAACTGAGCATCTGTTGAATATATTGTCGATGTTGAACATTCAACTGTTTAATTTTAATTAAATGTATGTAGTAATCTATTACTTTGCAGCTGTTATTGCAGCAAAATTCAATATTTATTGCTTAATTTTAGTAAGAATTTTGTAAATTGGTAAACACTCAAAAATTAATGCAAGATTTATAGTAAAATCAGACATCAGTTGGAATTTCAACAAAAAATTACTGTAATAATTTTAGTAAATTTACATTTCTTTTTTAGAGTATAATTACTTAGCTTTATTCCTGCCAAAAAGAGTACTCTGTGTTTTGTTTCAGTTGAAATTAATTTTATATTAATAAATTATGCCTATACACATATAGAGGTTGCAAATTTTTCAAGTGAGCTCATAATTTTCAATGTTGTGATGTAAATTAAAAATATTTACAGGAACACAACCTATTTAGAAGAAGAAAATAATGGCATACAAATTTTTGCAAAAAAATAGTTTGTTTCCTTGCAAATAGACTTAGAAATTTTTTGAGTTTCTTCAGAAAAAAGTGAATTTCTCTTAAACTATGCATAGCAAATTTATGAAAATTTGAGAGAATGAACAGAAATAAATACATCCTACAAAGGCATTTGCAAAATTGTGATACCGCTATTTTTCCCTACTTTTTTGCCGAAATTGCAATAAAATCAGCTAGTGATTTTTCCTTTTCATATCGAAAAAACTTTGTTGTTGTTATTGTTTCTTTGGAAATATTCGTTAGTACAATTAAAGAATTAATTCTCTAAAATAGCCATAAACATGGTTGTTTTAAGGTTTAAAATTGTTTGTATGTGCATTACATCTTCATACATGCAGAGAACAGCGAAAATCCAAAAATGCGACACATCACTTTCATCCACTCATGTCTTCATTGATCAATTTACATTTAATATTTAGTATTTCACATCTAACATTTAAAATTTAACATTTAATATTCAATATTAAACATTTGACATTTTATATTTTATGCACGTTTATATGATTTCTGGCTTTGAGAAAGACTTCTTCAAGAATTAGATAAATTCGATTTTATTGCATTTTCCACTTCAATGCGACGAGCAATACTCCGCTCAGATAGTCAATAACTTCCACTACGATATGCACTCAAAGCTAATAAATAAACATGTTAAATAAAGGGTTGCAAATCAGGATGACGGCAAAGCAAGGATTTGCATATCCTTAAGGCGCCAATATTAAAAAAACACAGTTGGAGTTAATCCCTTAGCGGAAAAATTTTATAGCACGTACTAAGTAAGATTAAAATAACATGAAACAGTAACAGCAAAGTAATACCAACAGCCACAACAACAAAATCATGCACAACAAAAATAAAGTACAACTCATGCTAGCCAAATCGCTTACTTTGTATACCATGAAACAACAGCAAGAAATTCTCTTGAGTAAGTTTGTGTTTTCTGTCGACTGTCAGTTTTTGGTCTGGCACGCCGGAAAGAGGAGGTAGAGCAACAAGAACTAATGCTAGCACGTAAAACAACCATCTTTATTTGGCACAAATGCTTATTGTTGTTGTGTTTGTAGTTGTTGCTGTTGCTGTTGCTATTGTTGTTGCCCCATGTCAACTAAAGTGTTGCCAACTTAATTTGCCATGTTTAGCTGTGCAAAGCAGCAAGTCTTCCAAAAATCAATAAGAAAAAAACATACAGCCAACACAATTGAAGTGGATGGAGTGAAGGAAAAAAAAGGATATTTTTTGCACACATGTGTACGTGTGTAACATAATGTTAAGTCAAACGAAAATATATCAGAACAACTTGAGCAACAGAAAGGTGCTCAGTTACGATAGAAATAATTTTTATACAAAAAATAAATATTTTTTGTTGCTGTTGAGTTTACTCAAAGTGTTCATTTGTCTATGTATTACACACACAAGCCCACATTTGCAAACACACATTTCAATTTGTGCGAGTATACGTTTGCTTGTGTGTTTTCTTTAAGTATATGAAAGTTTTGAGGACAAAGTTGTATGACAAAGACTTTGCATTCAAGCGAAATAAAAGGATAAACGGCTTTGCTCCACTCAAAGAACATTTTATGCACGAGTACTTTATTTCATTTTATTCTATTTATTGTAGCTATTTGCTTTCTGCTAAGAGTTGTTTTGTATACTTTTTTTTTAAATATGACAAGAAGGAAAACTGTGATAAACAGGTTTTTTGAGAAACGAAGCGGAATGACTCCGCTTTTTACTCGAAAAATATGACAAGTACGGCATTTTTAAATTCAATTACAAAAATTGTTCCTAAAATATGTTTATATGGCTTGCCCATGTTCATAGCAGTATACTCATAAGAGCGGATCAAATTATTCAAAACGAAACTTTGATTCCTGGGATCATTTATTTTTATATTGGTTACGTAAATTTGTTTTACCAATATGCTCTCGATTTTTATTTCAATAATTTGAGTATGTTTATGTTTATATTAGCTTACCAAGAAGTAGAAGCTCACTGCCCTGGAAGCTAGTACTTCTTTAATTTTATAAAAATTTAATAGGTAAATATAATACACTCTAAAAAGTTTTTGTTGAAATTTACTGCAATATTTATACACCGAAAAAAAATGTACAGAGTTAACCCAAGTTTTTTCATGAGTCAAAAGAGTTTTTAAGAAGTTAAAACGTTTTGTCGCCGTAAAACACAAAATGAATTGAATCAATATTTTTTTTTTTTTTTGTTAATATAAAACTTTTTTTGCTTGATACAACTCATTTTCAAAGCTTGGAGTAAATTAAAAGCAGTTTCAAATTAACTCTTCATCTTCTCCAAACATTTCTCCTCTTAACTCCATTAAAACTTATTGCAACCATCTATGAAGAATGTCTTTGTATTTTAAAGCTGAAACGGGGTTATTTTTAGCACGAAACAGAGTCTGCTCGAGCAAATATTTCCATTTGTTCGTTTTACTTTGAATGAAGAGAAAGTACTCAAATATTTTAACAAGCAAATCAAGTGTGCTGTAAGAATTAAATGTTGCATAATGATAAAAAAGGGCCGTTTTTACTATTGCGAGTTATATGTTTTCGTATGTCTTTATGGATGTGAAACTTCTTATGCGGTTATTTGATATAGAAAGTAAAATTTTTCGAGTCTCGTCACGAAAGTTTTTTTTAATCTCGTTACGAAAAATTGTGTACACAAGCAATGATATATTTTTTGTATGGGGACCCCTAGAAGGGTGGCAGATAGAGTGTATGTGTGTATAGAAGAAATGCTAAATAAAAAAAAAAACAATAGGACCAGCTCATACATTTGACCTCCCTAGGGGTTATTGATTTCTTGATATGAACTATAATAGACAATTTCTTCTATTTTTTGTGTCTTTTGCATCGGGACCTCCAAAAGGTTGGGTGATAGAGAAAAAGTGAGTTCAAAAGAAGTGTTAAGGGGCAAAAATTAATAGGACCAGCTCATATATTGATCCCCTTAGGGGTTATAGATGCTTTGATATGAATTATAAAAGCCATTTTTTTAATTTTTTGTTTTTTGTATAGGTGAATTTTTCGCGTTATCTCGTAAATATCAAATCACGGACATATACCGCATACATCGCAAACCATTAAGATAAGTTTTACTAAATGAAGCACCAACCAATGACATGAAAATATTAAATAAACAGAATATTTTTTATAAAAATTTTGTATTGTATTTCGTTTGAGATGCTATCTCTTTCTTACTCTCTGTTTTTTTACAATAATCTAACTTATTCTTTATATTAAGAAGTTTACCTTCTGTACTGTATGCACACTATACCGTAATTTTTTTAACCTGCGGTGTATTTTTTATAGAAAATTTTGGGAAACTAAACAATTTTATTAAATTTGGTATACAACTGTTGTTTTGATAAAAGTCGAGATATATAAATTTATTAAAAGGAATTTATGAGTTTTTGGAATATACTAAAGTCAAATATTACCATATTTTAATAACGAAACTGCATTAAACACTAATAAACAAATTTTTAATGTATGTGTCATGACATATAGGCAACACTGCTCACTTAACACAAATCGCCTTCAGAATATTTTACCTATTTTTGTACTAAATTTAATTATTCTAGCATCAATTTATATACTTAATTTTGATAAATGCTTAAACAATATCTTTTCCCTCATTCAATGAACAAAACAGAAATCCATTGTAAAATCAATGCAAATCTCTTTTTTAAAATATGTTAAATACAAAAATCCCTTTTTTAAAAAATTTCAATTAAAATCAAATAAATGAAACACCTTTGAAACAAATTTTGAGAGTTGAGCGCAATTCAATGAGCTCAAAAGTAAAAAAAAGTTTTGTTTTATAAGAAACTATGGAGATTCAAAACTGCCAAATCGTGGATAAGCTGCTCTGTGAGTATGGAGAAGAGATTCTGTTTTCGGCGTTAAATATGACTTTAATTTCCTTTGTATTCAATTGAAATAAGAAATAAATAAAATTAATTAAACACAAAAGAAATGACGGGTTCTTTATTTGACTCTTTTGTGGGTGAGTTTGTTTATTTTTAAAGCTTCACGCTACATTTAAATGAGTTGATTTTAGTTTTTTTTTGAGTGAACTCAAAATTTAAAAATTCTCATTTTCTCATTCTTAAAACAACTCCAAACAAAGTCAGTACGACTTTTCAAACAAATCCAATTTTTGAAGTAAATTGAACACACAAACGGAGTTAAATATAGTTTTTACAGCTTTGACAAAATACCATGCACGAAAAGAGTTAAATTGACTCCAAATATGACTTTATTTACTCCGTTTTTTTTTTATGGTGTAGGCAACAGTTTTGCTGCTGTTTCTGTATTAAATAAACACACCTACTAAAATTCAACATGTGCTTAACTTTTAACATTGTAGTAAAATTCAACACGGAATTTATAATTGATGTTATAGTAAAATTAAACATGACTGCATTATTTCATTTCAGCAAGTATAGTTACGTTTTTAGCATTGAAATCATGCTTAAAAACGTGGCGATATTTGTATATCGGTATGGTTTGACCCAATATACTGGCACTAGCTTACTGAATAATTGAAAAAGGCATTTTTGTTATTTGACAATTTTTTTTTAATAAATGATGACGCGAGAAGTGCACTTCATAAAAGTTCTAAGTAGATAACATGCTACTGCATTTTGGAAATAAGGGCTAAACTCATTAAATTTATCTTCTTTATGCACTAAAACAAACATTTTTTTCACATATTTTTACTAATACATATTGCTTGAATTGACTTTTTAACTGACTGAAAATATTTGTGCTTAACATAATTAATTTTAATAAAAACAACAGCACCAGAAACAAAAGTCCTTACACGATTATAAGCAAACTGGAATGAGAATAAATGTATGCATGCACGACTGTGACCGTTGTTGAAAGTTAAACAATCGCTGCATTTTAAAACAGTTAATGTAGTAGTATACATTTTTACTATTGATATTGTAGCAAAATCCAACTTCTGATGTTTAATTTTGCTGAAATTTATGCTAAATTTAAAAAATTTTAAGATTGCTTCATAAATTGATTTATATTGATATTTTTACTGTAGCAAAATAAAACAACATGTGTTTAATTTTACTTTAATTTACGTTTTAGTTGAAAAATTAAAGATTACTTTAAAAGTTGTGGGAAAATTACAATTCTATTGAATTTTCAACAAATTATTACTACTATAATAGTCGTAAACTTAAACTTATATTTTAGAGTGTAGGTAAGTCCCGTGACGTATTAGTGTACTTTTTTAAAAACAAATTTATTTTAAAGCATACAAAATAAAATGTTCGTATAAAATCCAATTCTTTTTACCAAATTGTGCTGATTTTGATTAAAATTTTTATGAAAGTGCACCGTGACGTATGAAAGTTATTCAATTCAAATAACTTACAAATAAAACTATTTAACACTTATACGCCACGGTGCACTTTCCTATAAAATCGCATCAAACTCAGTAAAATTTCGTTTAAATAATTTTATTTAATATCCTACCTTGATGATATACAGGTTGTGCCGGATGGAGAGGTCAGTCCAAAAGCAGGTGAATCTTTAGGTGGAGACGAGAAAAAAAAATTTATGCGAGAAAGAACCCATTCTCACCTCTTCCAATTAGATGTAAGTAACAAGTTACACAGTGTGTAATTTTTTTAGTCATGGCAAAATAACCTTATACGGACATCACTACGTGATAAAAGACCATAAAAAAGACCCCTGTCTCCCAGTTTTGCTCAAAGTCCGCCAGGTTTTTTTTATGGGACCCCAAAGATGTGGGGCCTCGGTGTCATTTTTGCAAAAAAATTATCATTTTCTCAAGCTCTTATCTTGCAAACCGTTCGGAATTTTGATTTACTCTTTGAGGCAAAGTTGTAGCTCTTGTCATAAAGAACAAAAATTGTGAACATATAAAATAAAAAAACTTCATCTTCAAGGTCAAAATCGCAAAAGACTTTAAAAAATTAAATTTTTTTACCTTTTTTCCCCTGTTCGGGTCCATAGGTAGCAAACTGTTCAAAATTCAAGGAAATAATCAACTACAAAAATGAACCTAAGATCTCTGTTAAGAGATCTACTTAATCATCATATTTCTTTACATTTACTCATAAATTTCTCCTAAATAAGAGTAGCTAAAGCTTTTTCATTCATCTCAATTTTGTTATACTTTGCTTTTGCGTAGTTGACTTGCTCTCTGGCTACATTACTTTGCTTAAAACTACAACATAAATGTTGCATTCTTTTGTTAATTTAAGTTGCGCTTTCGCGACATCGCTTAGCTTGTAACAGTACATAAAGCTTTCAATTGCAATGCCTAGCATCATTATTATATTTTGTTAAAAGAATCACTCACTTGAATAAAAATTATTGGCGAGAACACATCGCATAAAATAGCATTAAAAACATAGCATTATTTTTCTTTAGTTTTCGACACTAGCAAAAAACATTGCTAGTCTTTTCATGGTGACCCCGACGTGATTGGCAACAACAATTGGCCATCACCGTTAAACGATTAGTGACATAGAGATTCGCACATAACAACTCAACTTTCGTTGGAAAAGGTACAGTTCGGTTATATACTCGCAAAATTTGTGACGTTAGTTCAATCGTACCATCATTAGCAATGACCTCTAACGCTGACACGCCTGATGCAGAAAATTCAGCTGCTTCTAAGCTTTCATTTTACAAGCGAAAATCTGCCTCAATAGCGAAGCAGCTTAAAGATATGCATGCTAATTTGGCGATAGAAAGTTTGAACAGCTTAGATAGTGAAGTGCTCACTTTGATGCTCGATTTGGTCGAGCGGCTTCACTCTAGATTTGATATCGTGCAGACTTCGTTGGAGGAGGAAGACTTTAACGAGATTGAAAGCAATGCTCGCGCAAATTTTGAGTCTATCTACATAACCACGAAAGCCGCGTTTGGTAAGGAATTGGGTACACGGCGCGCTACTGAAAATTGCCAGTCAACTCAGTGTCCATTTTCTATGCACGAGCCGCATCAATCTATTATTATTTCGCAGCATAAGGCGCGGCTACCTACGTTGCAAATACCCAAATTCAACGGTTTGTATAAGGATTGGCCGGATTTCTTTTCGATGTTTACCACCATGGTGGACAACGATAGCGACTTGACGAAAATTGAAAAGTTCCAGCATCTTCGATCAAATTTAAAGGATGCAGCGTTGGACACTATTCGGTCTCTAGAAATAAGTGACAACAATTATGATAGAGCCATAGAAATGCTTAAAAGTAGATTCGATAATAAACGCTTAAATTTTCAGGCTCACATTCGTGAGATTTTTGGATTGGCTAGTGTGGAATCAGGATCTGTGGCAAGACTGAGAGAGCTGAGTGATAAGGTGAACTCACATTTGCGTGCTCTTCAATCAATGGGCTCAAAGGAGCAGTTATCTGATTGTCTTCTAATCCATCTCATCGGCCGCAAATTGGATGTGACTTCGCAGGCAAAATGGGAAGAGAACACTCCGATCAACGAAATACCAACATGGAATCAAATGGCAAAATTCTTGGAACGACGTTGTCAAATGCTGGAAAACGTGGAAAGCGCCATGGTATCTGAAGCACCTGGCAAACAGGCAAGCAAAAAACCAATAACATCAAACAATATCATTCGAAAATCGTTCGTAGCATCTAGTAGTCATTTAGGTTGCTTTCTTTGTGAGTCTGAAGAACATTCCATACCGAGTTGCTCAAAATTTCTTTGCTTGACCCCTGAATTGCGTTACAAGGAAGTCAAGCGCCTCAATCTTTGTCTCAATTGTTTAAAAAGAGGACATTCAGTCAAGGTGTGCAAGTCAGGAAACTGTCGCCATTGCTCTTCAAAGCACAACTCTCTTCTTCATATGACCCAAGCTTCAACTTCTCAGTCTGTTCCCACTTTTCAAGATTCGCTTGCAGCTATTGTTAACACTGCTGCTGCTTCAGATCAAGAAACACAAACCACTTTAATTTCGTCCTTGCACACTAGCCTTTTGGTTGATAGCCCTAAACCTCTACCTGAAGATTTCGTTTTTCTTGCCACTGCGCTTGTTTTTGTAAAAAATGTCGCTGGCTCATTGATACCTTGCCGAGCCCTGCTCGATTCAGGATCGCAAGTCCATTTCGTTACAAACCGATTGATCAATCAGCTACAAGTTAGAAAGATCAAATCAAGATCAGTTATTTCTGGTATTGGGGAGACCGATTTAGTCTCTGAACATACGATTGATCTCCACATAGAGTCACGCTTCGGTGACTACTCAACTGCATTGACAGCGATTGTCACACCATCGATAGCTGAGAATCAGCCTCAATGCTCATTCGACAACGTTAATTGGAGCATCCCTTCAAATTTGCAGTTAGCAGATCCTCTTTTTTATAAAACAAATAGAATTGACGTTTTGATTGGAGCCGGATTATTTTTCGACCTGTTGAGCGTTGGTCAGGTGCGCCTGGGAGCAAATTTGCCACTTCTGCAGAAAACTCGATTGGGCTGGGTTGTCTCTGGTGGCCATGGTCACTCTACCACCAAGCATTCGAACTTCGCAGCATTAGAAAGGTCATCGACGCAAGATCCAGATTATAATTTGGACAACATAGTTCGCAAGTTTTGGGAGATCGAAAATTGCACCGAATCTGCTGCAAAATATAGCAAGGAAGAGTTGGCATGCGAGCATCATTTTGTAGAAAATTACCGTCGGTTGCAGTCTGGTGAAATTTCCGTTCGTTTGCCCTTCGCTGTGTGTCCCAGTAAGTTAGGTGAATCCTACCAGCAAGCCCTAGCTCGGTTTCAAAACTTGGAAAAAAAGCTGCAACGGAGCCCCGAGCTCAAGTTACAATATTGTTCGTTTATGAAGGAGTACCAGCACTTGAATCACATGTCGTTAGTCAAAAGTATGCCAAAAAATGTTTCTTCTTACTTTTTGCCACATCATTGTGTACTCAAAGCCGACAGCACAACAACCAAGCTTCGGGTTGTCTTCGATGGCTCGGCTTGTACAACTTCGGGCTATTCACTGAATGATGTTTTGATGGTAGGCCCTACTATTCAGCCAAAATTATTCGATTTATTGCTTCGTTTTCGTTCCTTTAAAATTGCACTCACCGGCGATATTGCAAAAATGTATCGCTGCGTTCGAGTGCCAGAACCAGATAGCTTTTTGCAGTGCATACTATGGAGAGACAGTCCTGACAGGGATGTGCAAATTTTTCGCTTAGACACCGTAACATACGGCACAAAGTCGGCAGCATTTTTATCCATTCGTGCTATGCACCAATTAGCAATTGACGAGGAGGCTGATTTTCCTATTGCCGCAAAAATTGTTCGACGCGATTTTTATGTAGACGATTTAACTTCTGGCGGCGACTCCGTAGATGAAGTTTTTGAAATTCTTAAGCAAACAAAACAGTTATTGGGCAGAGGAAAGTTCGAGTTGAGGAAATGGTGCTCGAATGATGTAAACGTTCTTAGCGAGATCGAACCATCAGATCGAGAAAGGTTTTTAAAATTCCACGACGGTAGCGATGTAACAAAAACCCTCGGCCTCGTTTGGGACCCATCTACTGATAGTTTTATATTTTCGTTTATTCCATTTGCTCCAACCAACAAAATCACAAAGCGCAACATTCTGTCGATAATTGCACGCTTTTACGACCCCTTGGGTTTGATAGGACCAGTTATAGCGAAGGCAAAAATATTTATGCAAATTTTATGGAAAGAGAAGATAAATTGGGATGAAAGTTTACCACAAGCGCTTCAAACGCATTGGCAAACAATTTGCGCAGAACTCGAACTCGTTTCAAAATATACTTTTCCTCGTTATGTTATGGTTCCTAATGCCACCCTCGAGATCCACGCATTTTGTGATGCAAGCTTGGCAGCGTATGGAGCATGCGTTTATATACGCACACAGGCAAAAGGCTTGGTGAAGGTCAGCTTGCTTTGTTCGAAATCGCGAGTTGCGCCTCTAAAAAGTATTACCGTACCGAAGCTTGAGCTATGCGGAGCCGCACTTTTGGCGAATTTGGTCGATACGATTGCCAGCATGGGAATTTTCAAGGGTGACATACACTGTTGGTCAGACTCCACTACTGTTCTTTCTTGGATAAAAGATTATTGTTCAAATTTTAATGTTTTTGTCGCAAACCGAATCAGCATCATTCAAACATTGACCAGCAACATGACATGGCATTATGTATCATCTGAGCTCAACCCAGCTGACATTTTGTCTAAAGGAGCTACACCAACAGAACTTTTGTCTTCGCACCTGTGGCAAAATGGCCCTGAATTTTTGAAATATGAGCCGAGTCAATGGCCTGCGCACCCAGTATCAGTTGGAGATCTGCCTGAAAGGCGCAAGCGAGCATTCATAGTGGCTCTCAAAATCATCGACTTGTCAATCAATTGTAAATTTATCAACTCATTTGGAAAAATGCAAAGGATTTTCGCATATATCGCCAGAATATTTCGACAAAAATCATTTAAAATTTTTTCATATTTAACAGCTGAGGACGTTCAACGAGGCACACAGTTGCTGATTCGTATGGTGCAGATATCAAATTTGTCATCAGAGTACAACGCCCTCCGATCGAAAAGGCAACTCGACGCATCGAGTAAAATAATTAATTTAAATCCGTTTATTGACGATCATGGTCTGCTACGCGTTGGAGGTCGTCTACACAACACATCGCTGGACTTTGAATCGCGACATCCGTTAATTTTGCCGCGACAGCATCCGCTAACAAATTCGCTCATCATTTATTTTCATGAAAAATGGTTGCATGCTGGGCCGCAAGCTCTTTTGGCATCCATCCGCCTCCAGTATTGGCCGATTGGTGGATTAAAGGCTGTAAGCCGCGTCATCAACAAATGCATCCAATGTTTTCGAGCAAAGCCGAAATTAGCTGAACATATTATGGGAACTCTACCAGCTGATAGAGTACAAGCAAATAGAGCGTTTCTTGTGACAGGCATTGATTTCTTTGGGCCATTTCTCTATCAATCGGAAATTAGAACACGAGCACCTATCAAATGCTATATTTGTTTATTCATATGCTTCTCGACGAAGGCAGTGCATCTGGAATTGGTAAAGGATCTTTCCACACAAGCTTTCTTGGCTGCATTGAAGCGTTTTATTTTCACCAGAGGAAAGCCGAAAACCATCTGGTCGGACAATGCAACTAACTTCGTTGGCGCTAAAAACGAGTTAGCTGAACTCAAGCAACTATTTCTTCAGTCCGAGCACCAGGAAGCAGTCCAGCATTTTTGCCTTGAAGATAGTATAGATTGGCAGTTCATACCTCCTAGGTCTCCTCATTTTGGGGGCCTCTGGGAGGCATCAGTGAAAACTGCAAAATATCATTTTTGGCGCACAGCCAAGCTTTCAATATTAAATTTTGACGAACTTCGAACTTTAGTTTGCCAAATTTCTGCCATAATGAACTCACGTCCTTTATGTCCACTTACAGAAAATCCCGACGATCTTGGTGTGCTGACGCCCGCCCACTTCCTCATTGGAGCGCCTTTTACTTCAATAGTTGAGCCAGACGTCTCTATGCTCAATATTCACAGGCTTGGTCGCTGGCAAAAACTATCGCAAATGCAACAAATTTTTTGGAAGAAGTGGAGCACTGAATACTTGACTCTGCTTCAACAAAGAAACAAATGGCGTACTTCAACATCAAATATAGCCGTGGGAGCTATGGTTCTACTGAAGGATGAAAACTTGCCCCCGCTTAAATGGCCATTGGCGAGAGTCACCGAAATAATCAAAGGTGATGATGGAGTTGCACGCGTGGCAGTACTACGAACATCTAGCGGCACAACCAAGCGTGCCGTAGCTAAAATTTGCATTTTGCCCATAGATGAAGATACGGTTGAAAGCCTGAACCTTTCAAAGGGCGGAGGATGTTAAGAGATCTACTTAATCATCATATTTCTTTACATTTACTCATAAATTTCTCCTAAATAAGAGTAGCTAAAGCTTTTTCATTCATCTCAATTTTGTTATACTTTGCTTTTGCGTAGTTGACTTGCTCTCTGGCTACATTACTTTGCTTAAAACTACAACATAAATGTTGCATTCTTTTGTTAATTTAAGTTGCGCTTTCGCGACATCGCTTAGCTTGTAACAGTACATAAAGCTTTCAATTGCAATGCCTAGCATCATTATTATATTTTGTTAAAAGAATCACTCACTTGAATAAAAATTATTGGCGAGAACACATCGCATAAAATAGCATTAAAAACATAGCATTATTTTTCTTTAGTTTTCGACACTAGCAAAAAACATTGCTAGTCTTTTCAATCTCAATAAACAACTTTTTAGAACATATAAACTTCCTAGGAATGATTCTTAGCACCGTTTAGGTAGTGCTTAGGTAGCCGCAAAAGTGAAAAATTTCCCGAAAATTTTTTAATTTCATTTATTTTTCTTTGCTTCAACATTGAGATACTATAAAGCCTTCTCCCGTAAGTGAAAAGGCATGTTGCAGGTTTCGTTGTTATGCTATTACTGATTTTATTAATCTTAGTTCTTAGTTGGTATGGGTTGACATTTAGAGTTGGGGTTGTAACAAAGAGTAGCAGCATAGATATTTAGTAATAATAATTCAGTGTTGTAGGGATTAGTAGTCTCAGCAGGGATGGCACTACAATACTATGCTATCTATTACAAAAATTATAAAAAAAAAATATTCGTATTATGTTTATAATGTTGATGGCCCTGGACTTGCAAATCGCACTCTCTTAAGTTGTGGATCCAAATCGTCGTCCGAATCGTCCGAATCTGACTCTGATTCAGAGCTAATGGTGTCCACAGGCACGTTACTTCCAATCTGCTCTCCATCATCAGCTTTTTCTTCTTCAGATACTTTATTAACATCATACAGGGTGATCTTGTGACTCCACCAACATACCTGAAATGAATTAGAAAAGAAATCAAAAAAGGAATGCAAGACAATGCATCAATAAAATTGATATTACCTCTGCAAGCAATGCGTCGAGTTTTTTGCCTTTGTACCGTTTTTCCATGGGCATTGTGGTTTGGTGAAACCGTTCTCCTTGCTCATCGGATTCGGTAGGGAGTTGTTGGATAAAATCGTCAAAATGAAAATGAAGAAAATGCAGCTTTAATGTCATCGATGTCCCGATTTTCTCAAAATACTACAATGTGAATTCAATGCAGATGTTTGCTTCCAGGTAGTTTTTTGATAGAAAATTTTTTGGATTTATATGTTCACAATTTCATCTTTATGACAAGAGCTAAAATGTGTTTCCAGGTATTTTTTTTATATTTTGGGTTGTTTTTATGTGAATTCAATGCAGATGTTTGCTTCCAGGTAGTTGTTTGACAGTTTGAGCACGGGAACTCACCCACCAGCTTGAGAATTTTTATTAGAATGCACTTACTATCAGTGAAGGTACAGTGCACTCACACACTCGGCCTCCTGACTGACAATTATTTACGTTCAAAGTTTTGAAATTAACTTTTTTTTTAATAAATCGCTAATTTTCTTACACTTCAATTGTTTTTTTTTTACTAGTGCTGTTTTTTGAGAAAACCAGATTTTTATTAACAAAGTGAGGTTACAAAATCTTTTTTTTTTTTAATTTGCCCCAATGAGTTAATAAAAATTAACATATTTGTATACAGATTTAAAGCGTTTTCAAAGGTCTTCTCAACGATACCCATCTCAACCAGATCGGATAAGAAATGGGTGAGATATAAGCGATTATATACTCAAGTTAAAAAGGCCTATATCTCAAGAAGTTGGATCGGCCTCCTTAAAAAAACTTTGGGGTTTTAATTAGCGCTGTAAGCCCTACCAGGCCAAAGAAAATTAGCGCATTTTTCATAAAGTAAATTTGTTCGTAAAAGCGGAAAATAAAAAAAACGCTTTTCGGGCAATTTTTCGCTCATTTTTCAAAGTTTTTTGTGATTTTGACCTTGAAGATGAAGTTTTTTATTTTATATGTTCACAATTTTTGTTCTTTATGACAAGAGCTACAACTTTGCCTCAGAGAGTAAATCAAAATTACGAACAGTTTGCAAGATATGAGCTTGAGAAAATGATAATTTTTTTTTTGCAAAAATGACACGGAGGCCCCACATCTTTGGGGTCCCATAAAAAAAACCTGAAGGACTTTGGACAAAACTGGGAGACAAGGGTCTTTTTTATGGTCTTTTATCACGTAGTGGTGTCCGTATATGGTTATTTTTTTCATGCTGCACTGTGTTATTCTATACACAATTTACATAAAATTTCACATTTTAGCAACCTAGTACTAGTCACCAAAGAAATAAAGAGTAGTTTCATTTGTGGTCAGAACATATAAAAAGACGGTAAGTTGCTGAAATAGTATCTGACTATACTGAAGAGAAATTAGAGAACGCATCAGAAATAGCTGGAAAAAAAGCAATATGAAAATGAAAAGTGGCCTATCAGTAGACGGTTAAATCTTGGAATAAAATTGAAACTTTTCTGTACTTTGTATATGACCGCACCAGCTTTGGTTTCAAATCTAGTTTTCGTCAAATACTAAAAAATCGTTTTAATACAGCTTTGATTTAAAATTTAGTACAAGCTTGGATTGAAATATAAAAAACAAAAAACAAACACAGTGAGATTCGAACCAGGGACATCTAGTTTGTAAGCTCACTACGTTAAACACTGGGCTATTGCGCTATACGAAACTAAAGCAATAAACAAGGATATGAACCTAATAGCCATATATTGAGTTTCAGCATTGCAATATTTCTTTGGTTTAAGTATAGTACAGAAAAGTCTTAACTATGGTTTAGTGTCTGTGAAAGGTTAAAATTTTAAACTCAAGATTAAAAAATTTCCAGTAATATTTTAGCTAGAGTAAAATTTATTCCAAGATTTTTAACCATGTACTGGTGGAATTTAGATCTATCGGAAGAACAGTATAATATTTTGCGGAGTTTATCGGAAAAAGCATTGGAGGTTTCCCACACGCATATTCGATACGTTCGATTTAATCGTACGAGAAAAAGCTCATGGGAAAGTAAAAACAAGAATACTTTTTGATTTCATGAGATCCCTGCTATCATCGAATAGAAATATTAAATTTAAGAAAATCTTTAATGAGGACGACCCTTATTTCATCTTCTATATTGAAAGCGAGAAAAATTAAGATCTGTAATACATTTTATATTTCAAAATTAACTTTAATGAGTTAAAAAACATTTTTTAAAAAATATTTATCAACAAATATTTTTTTGCAAAAACATTTTTTTTTTAAACGTTTTATATTTTGGCTTGCAGAAGTGCACAGAAAACTATATGTATATCTTTTAAACAAAAAAAAAATTTCAAACGGTTTTAAATATTAAAAAGTTACAGCTTTTTTCTCTTTTAAACAAATACTAGTCAGCTAAGTGATTGACTCTATACATAGTTGTTGTTGTTGCTGTTGTTGTTGTTGTTGTTGTTGTTGTTGTTGTTTTTGCCTTCTTAAAATCTTACTTGATCTAAAGCTCAAAGTTAAATTCATATAATAAAATACATTTCTTTTATTAATAAATATTTTTACTAATTTTAGTATTCCCTTAAAAACGGAGAAATTTAGATATTGCAACATTATTATAAGCGAAAATAAAAGATCTTCTTAAAACCTGACCTGTGGCAACATGTTGTAACTCCGAAAGTTTCGAAGCAGTCGAAATTATCGAAAGTCGGTATGTTGTAACACTTTCGACAGGCGATATTTGCGATAAAATATCACTTTATTTTGGTGGCAGTGATCGAGAAGCGACCAGTGATCGTGGCGACCGTAGCCTAGTGGGTAGAGTGCGTGGCCCCTAAGCTAAAGAACCGCGGTAGCCCGGGTTCAATTCCAGCTCAGACAGAAAGTTTTTTCAATTAAAATAATTTTTCTGTTCGGTCGTCACCTCTCTGCAGACAATGGCAAACCTCGGAGAGTAAAAATTGCCATGTAAAGCTTCTTGAGAACATAAGCCGTTCGGAGTCGGCATTAAACACGTAGGTCCAGTTCTCGGTCATTTGTGATCAAACATTTAATAACACCCACAACACAATTGATCAATAGAAGCTAGGTCAAAGTCCTTCCAAGGGCTGAAATGGCCAGTTTATTTATTTATTTATTTGATCGAGAAGCGAAGTAAATATAAATGGAAATATTTATCCATGTAAGCATGATTTTATTTATTATATATTATTTATTTACCATAGAAGTGTTCAATAATGATTTTAAGTTAGTGAAATGATAAAAGAAGTGTCTTTAATAAAAGTATATATATGACTACCTTAGAACTGTTTGTTCAAATTAAGTTGACTTTATTTTTTCCAAAAAACTATATGTGTTGAAAATAACTAATTTATAATTTTTGGTTTAAATGACATTTTTTATTAATAAAACAATTTTTCAAAATATTGATTCACGTTATTTAGCATGCCAAGTATCAGAAAAAAGCTTGCGTGCAGCTGTTAAATATTCGAACATAACTTCGAAACAAACCAAATCACATGTCGAAGGAAAATATTACAACATATTGCCAGATCGAAAACTTCGCTTCGATGTTCGCTTCGACAGTTAAGTTACAACATGTCGTCACTGATCTGATCTGATCTGATCTGATCTGATCAGCAACCATATGCTAATCATCGTGCAAAACTTCATAAAAATCGAACGACTCCTTGTATTTTTTCGTCTATTTTGTATGGGCTAAAAGTACTGTGCGGCGGTGCAAAACATTCCAAATTTGGTTGATGATCAGTTTTAGACTTGATTTAGATACATATACAGAATTAAAGCTATATTGCCTTTCTAATAGCTTTATTACTTTTCTAATAAAAAATACAAAAAATTCTAACTTAAAATATCCAATTTTTTATATTAAAAAGAGTACATACAATTTCCAACTTTTGTAGTTTGGCTCTTTATTAACTTTAGCATTAAAAATTTCTCGGAAATACTTAAAATTTTTTTTTAAATTTAATCTTTATTGAAGGCGCGTTGTACGTGAGTACAGAGGTTAACGCGGAAAAAATTTGCAAACCTGCAATAAAGTTATGAACAATTTAAATTGAAAAAAAAACATTCTACAAATTTCCCAGAAAAATTCGTTGTTTCCTTTCCATCAATCAATTTGACGTTCAAAAATTCGAATTTTCGCCAACGCAGGGAAAACACATACAGTGTTGCGCAAAACAAAAGCAAAAAATCAGTGCGCTGCTCATAGGGACGAATAGTGAATTTACGACGACAAAAGTCGACATTTTTTTTCGACTATGTAACCGCTAGTAGCTTTATATGTTCTTTATACCAGTCTGCAATAAACAATTTTTTACGCATCACAATAGTTTGTGCGTGTATGCAAAGTTGAATTTTCTATTCAAGCAACTATATCGGTAAATTGCATATAAAAAATTGCACTGCTACTCCACACGTCCATTTTTTAAAAATGCAGTTTTAAGTTTTTCTCTACATATTTTCAAGCATAAAGAATGTAGTTTAATTTTTCATTTTTATTAACATAACAATTTTATATAGTCAAGATAAAATATACCGTTTCCTTTTGAAAAATATTGCAATATCAACTTTAGCTCCACAAAAAGTTCCACAAACAAAGTTCCACGCTATTTTTTTATATTTTCAAACAAATAATAAATGACTAGTTTAAAAAAGTGAAGTGTAGTTTCCCCTTTTTCTCCCTTTATTAAATAGAGTATCACTTTATGAAAATCGCCTTGCCCTTGTTTAGTGCAAAAAACCTACTGCTTATATTATAACGGTGTTTATTCATTCAAAACTAAACTGTCACTTTTTGATTCACTATATATTTAAATATTGTACCATTGATTTATTGTAGAAATATAATTGTAAAGAAATAAAATTTATACATATACCAAAATGTACAATGCTGGATAGAAAGACTATCAACATTTTGAGTGATACTGCAAGTTCGCAAGCGTGCAATATATGAGCATTTCCGTAGCTACGCACGTGACAGTCGTACGACTTTAATGAGTAGAAAAACAAAGAAAAATTAAACTTACAGTTTTCTTATTATGATTTTTCAATAGCGCAATATAAGCAATAAGCGCACTATACAAAGTGTAAAAGCTAAGAGTTGTCCAAAGTTCGGCTCTCAGATAGAAGCCACCAAAAATGATACGTGACGTGACATAAAATAGAAGTAGTTTTTACCTGCATCAATATAAACGAAAAAATCTGCGAAATGTGCACGAGTTTTTTTATGAAAGTTTTTTAATATAATCAATTTAATATAATAATAATATTGCTACATATTCATAATTGTTTCGTTGCAAAATCTTTTTTAATTATTTTTATACAAACCATAGTATGATACGTTACGTGATATACGTTATGTGACAAATTTCTTCCTTCAAAAAATGTCAATATTTTATATTTTTATTTACTTTATTAATCTAGAAAAACATATAAAATAAACAAAAAATCGAAAACTGAAAAAAATTTAATTAAACTTTGTTATTATACGAGTATTTAATCTATATATATAAAATAGGATGTGTGTATGTATGTAACGTATGGACTCCAAAACGGCTGGGCCGATTTTGATGAAATTTTCAGGTAATGTTCATCTTGGTACGGTGGGTAACATGGGCTATATTTGGACCCGATAGGTGGCGCTGGGGTGGACTTACATCGAAAATTTGAATTTATGGACCAATTTAACTGAAATTCAGAATGTATGTTTGTTTGATCATAAGAAAATAATTTGTGTATAAATGGACACGGTAGGTGGCGCTGGGGTGGACTTATTTCGAAAATTCGATGGCGCGAAAATTATATAAATACTTTTAATTTTATTTTATAACGAGGGGAGTAGCGAAGCACACCGGGTTTAGCTAGTATACTTATAAAATTTCAACTTTTGCTAAAATTTTTCAACTTTTGTAACCATTTTTTAACTTTTGTTGCCATTCATCATGCTTGCTGCCATTTTTTTAAACTCAAATTCAGATCAGCTCTCAGTACTCTCACAATATAAATTTAAACATTTTTTTCTCTATTATGGAGGTTTTAACTAATTTTAAGTAACATTTAATTTTTCAGTTGTGGTAGACCTTTTGGCGGAAATGCCCATATGTAGAGCTACTCCAAAAAATTTCAACAATTTGGAAGTCCTGAAGATCAGAGTCTGTAATGAAGGCACTTACAAGTATGGTATTTCGATGCTACATGCACATATTAGATGCTACGTATATTTACTGAATATAGCGTATAAATTGGAATTAAAGAAATGGCAAACAAGAGGTGATAGTGCAAAAAAGAAGTAAATGAAAGAAAGAGTTTAATATCGCCTAAATTTTTTGAATAAATGGGCCTTTTTGCTGGCCAGCCAAAACAAGGTGGAGGAAATAGCAATGACATCAACACAGCACGGAAATTTTTTAGAATCCTTCGCTTGTTTCAGAAATAACTGGAATCGATAAAGTTTTAATAGAAAGATTTGCAAATATACTCTTAAAAATATCTGTGGACACTACATCAAGGAAAACCTTTTCAAAACTTATTGCAATCATTTTGTAATGATTTTACAGGATTCTACACAATTTAGGTTAACCAATAATGAACCGTTCTGTTCAGCTTTTTAGTAATTTATAAATTTATTCTATAATTTTAAAGAATTTCTCTTCTAAATAAATCTTACACCTATAAATAAATAAGCCAACTTTTACTTAATTTGTCAAATTTAATAGGATTATCCTCTTATTTATAAAATTTACCATGTAAAATAAAACATAAATTAAAAAAAATTCGGTTTGACATTGTTAAAGTTATTTATAAAGCTGAAGAGAATTTATTTAAGTACCCAGAAATAAAAAATATACTAGCATTTAAGAATTGATTTATTTATAATAGAAGCCAGAGCTGTAAAAGAATGCATGCATTTGTGATTTAAAATCATTTAATTCCCAATCAATGATTTAAAAATTGATTGCATTCATTTTTTCCAATCATAGATTGTGATTTAAAATTTAAAATCCCAATCAATGATTTGAAAAAATGAGTGCATTCTTTTTTTCAAATCATTGATTGTGATTTGAAATTTCAAGTCCCATTCAATGATTTGAAAAAAAGAATGCAATCATTTTTTCAAATCATTGATTGAGATTTTAAATTTTAAATCACAATCTATGATTGGAAAAAATTAATGCAATCAATTTTTAAATCATTGATTGGGAATTAAATGATTTTTAATCCCAAATGAATGCATTAATTTTTTGTTTATTTTTTTTATTTTATTTAAAATATATTGTTAAAAATGACAAAACTCAAATTTTTAAGGCGTGCAAATTTTCATAACATTTTTGTCAGAGAAGTACTCTGTTCCGCTGCGTGAAATTATCGCAACATGTTTCTGAGCAACACATTTTCACGACAATTTAATTTTACTGCCTGTTTATTACTGCGTTAACCACTGGGCTATTGCGCTAACGAAACAAAAGAAATAAACAAGCTTTTGAACCGAATAGTCTAATATTGAGTTTCAGTATTGCAATTTTTCTTTGGTTTAAATTTTAGTACAGAAAAATTTTAGTTATAGGTTAGTATTTGTGAAAGTTTAAACTTTAAAACTTCATCCCAAGATTCTTAACCGTGTATAAGGAATCAAAATATTAAAAGAGTAAGCTGAATGTGTGAAAGACCGCGAGAGCGAACCGAAAAATAAATAACAAAATAAAGTTAAAAAAAGCTCTTAAAAAATTAATTTTGCTTGCAAGTAACAAAGATAAACTGTTAAACAAATAATATTAGTCTATGAACAGAGATATCAATACTTTTGACTATAAGATATGTTACAGAAAAACATGGACCCTCGCTATAAAATTTTTTTCTCATCTTGTCCCAAGGATTCAATCGAAGCCGGATTGAAGCATTGATCAAAACACACTGTTTAATAAAAAATATCTTACTTACTTCACACTGATATTTTAAAACATTATACTATTGAGATTACAGTGACTGTTTTCAATGATTTAAATAAATGAATGAAATATCGTGAATGCAGTCAATAATTACCAACCAAATATTTGAAAAAATGAATGCAATCGCTTTTTCAAATCATTGATTGGGACTTGAAATTTAAAATCACAATCAATAATTTGAAAAAATGAATACAATCATTTTTTCAAATCATTGATTGTGATTTGAAATTTAAAATCACATTCAATGATTTGGAAAAATGATTGCATTCATTTTGAATATAAATCACATGATTTAAAATCACAAATGATTGCATTCTTTTACAGCTCTGATAGAAACCTCTTCCCAAATTTTTTCTTTTTTTTCCGTTTATTTTAAGTTTTGAAAGAAATTAAATTAAATTTTTTCTTTATAAAGTAAATTTAATCATATTTGAAAAAATTTCTTAAAAGAAAATCTGATTTAATCTTAATTTTTAAAAAATTGTACTTATTAATTAATATCCATCTATTAATTACCAATAAAACCTTTCTATAATTATTAAATAAATACAATTATATTAAACTATTTATTAATTATTATATATTTTTATATTTTATAGATATATAAATGGCGATGTAATGGCACAAATGGCGATTGAAATTTATGGTTGGTATAAAATGAGTGCCACTGTTCATATACTTTTAATTCACGGAGCTGATATAACTAAATCTTTACCTTTACCAGTAGACCAACTGTCAAAAGATGTAATTGAAGCAAGTCATAAAGGCTATAAGCACTTGAGACAAAATTACTCCAGAAAAACTTCTAGAGTCAACACCAACACTGACGTATTTAACTGGATGCTGGTTTCCTCAGACTCTCTTGTAACATACAACCGGAAAAAATTAAAAAAAAAAATAAATGCAGGTCAATATAATGAAATTGTTTTAAACAAGCTTAGGGTGCCCACTTTCTGTGACAATGAAGAAGAAGATTGTGAAGGAGACAATTAAAACTGGGAAAAATGTACATGTCATGCCTTAAATTAAGCTCCAGTTCGTACTTTCTACATCTGTTTTGAGTAAGTTATAGTTAATATTTTTGAAATCTCGATGTAAATAAGTTTCGATCTTCAAACAAATTTTGCACTAGAAACTTATTTATATCGAGATTTCAAAAATACGCCTTCTGCCGATATTTCTGATTAAACACACAACACCTTTCCAGTAAATCTACAAACTTTTAGTTTTAGCTGCGTTGACCAGATTGAAGTTTTAAGATGTGTTTTGACAGTAAAATCTAATGCGACAGGATTCGATGATATGCACCCCGTGTTCCTGAAGGCGCTTCTTCCAACCTTACTGCCTTACATAACACACTTTTTCAACTTCTCTTTAACATGCTCAATTTTCCCTGATTGCTGGAAATCTGCTAAAATAATCCCATTACCTAAGAGTGCTTCTGAATATCGCCCAATTGCTATATTACCTTTCTTATCTAAAGTTTTTGAGCGCATCCTATATACTCAATTAAGTTATTTTATCAATCAGAACTCACTGATTACTGAAAAACAATCAGGTTTTAGGGCCAAAAGAGGTTGCACCACAGCTTTATTACAAGTGTCAGAAGAAATTCGTGAAGCCTTAGAAGAAACAACAACGTTACTTTTTTAACTCTACTCGACCACTCTAAGGTATTTGATACGGTAGATCACAAGTTTTTGTGCTTAAAACTTACAAACTTGTTCAATTTCTCAGACACTGCTGTGAAACTTATGAAATCCTATCTATGTAACAAAAGACAAGCTGTCTGCGTAAAAGAGATAGTTTCAGAATATATCTATATGTCTAGGGGTGTTCCTCAAGGTTCAATACTGGGATCCTTATTGTTTTCTATGTACATCAACGACATAGTAAAAATTCCACAATACTCTAATATTCATTTGTACGCTGATGACGTTCAATTGTATATAAACTCTAAACCCTCAGATTGCGAAGAGTGTATTGACAAGCTCTGTGTTGACTTAAGGAATATTTACAATTGGGCATCGAAGAATGGGCTTTGCCTCAATCCAGCTAAGTCAAAAAGCATTGTCATTCATAAAAGTCGATTTGACTTAAGCTCTATCCCCAGCATTAAAATAAACGGTACAGAAAAACAATTTGTTGACCAGGCAAAAAACTTAGGGATTACGTTCAACCGATGTTTAACGTGGAATAGTCATATAAATAAATCCATTGGCAAAGTGTATGGTATGCTTCGTAGTTTGTGGACAGTACAATACTTCACGCCTCTTAATATTAGAATGCAGTTAGCAAAAACTTACTTGATTCCAACTCAACTGTATGGCTGTGAAATTTTTGCAAACTGTGATAGTGTAACTAAAGCTAAACTAAACGTTGTATATAATAATATCCCTCGATTTATTTTTGGACTTAGGCGTACGGATCACGTTTCGCGACATGCGTGTAAAATTTTTCACATGCCTCTGGATTCACTTTTAAATTTTAGATCAATTCTGATGTTACATAAAATTATAAATACTAAGTCACCACCAGAGTTGTTTCAAAAGTTACGTTTTTCGCGTTCTGTTCGTAACAATAATCTTATACCAATACGTCATACTTGCCTAACGTCTGAACGACAATTCTTTGTCTACGCAATTCGGCTTTGGAACTCACTTCCCAGAGATATACAAATTACCGGCAATGCATCAAAATTCAGAGAGAAACTTTTTAATTATCTTGCAGTTTAAATAACGTACTTTCTTACGATTATCTTTTATTTTTTATTTCTTTATTTTTTTTTCTTGCCCCTCTCTATTCTAGTGAAGTGCCCGGGATACATGACTATTAATTTTTCTCTTTTTTATAATAATTTAATTGTTTTTAAATGCTTTACAATGTTTGATGTTTAGATAATAAGTTGCTATATACACGTGCTATTTAAATATTGTGTTGCTAGTACTTTAAACATAAGATATTTATCTTGTTGTACTAGCATATATCTCAAACATATATATAAATAAATAAATTAATAGTTTGTATTTTGATAATTTTTTGAAGTATTTTACAAAAATTGAACTCAATGAGGAAAATGTTATTAATGTTTATGTTAATCATGTTAT
This sequence comes from Dichetophora obliterata, assembly GCA_963920525.1. Taxonomy (NCBI): domain Eukaryota; kingdom Metazoa; phylum Arthropoda; class Insecta; order Diptera; family Sciomyzidae; genus Dichetophora; species Dichetophora obliterata. Next base: position 35,686,531 of record OY986437.1, read on the forward strand.
CTTTTATGCTAGTTTTTTAAAAAAGTAAAATAAAATATACTGCAAAATAAAATATTACTGCAATAAGTAGCTTTATTGGATCCACCATTTCAAATTTTCAAAATCGAATGTTGAATTCATAAACAGCGACCTCACAAACCTCGAGATATTAAGTATCATTGAAATTTATTAAGCCAATGTAAAGAAAATAGTTTTGGCGTTGTAATTTCGCTATTCGTTTCTGTGTGCGCTGCTACAAAACAGGGTATCATTTTAAAGATTGGGGGTAAAGCAACAAAAATGATTATTTAGAAACCAAAGCAGATATTCATACATTATATTAAAAACAAATTCAAATTTAGTTTTGTTTTTTTTTTATTAAATTTAAAATTAATGTGACTACATTCAATTTGTCTGAGAGCAAATCAAAAGCAACATAATAAGTATTTAAAGCATAATCGCGAATAACGTTGTAAACGACATTTTTTTAGTGCTTTTTTTTTGCGGATACCTGTTAGAATCACTCTCTTATATTATTTACAAACAGAACTGAGTAAGCAGTTGAGCAGTATAGGGTATTTTTATCGCATACCCAAAAAAAAAAATTAATAAAAATGAATAAAAGTGAACAATTGCAATTTTGTCGTTTACAACGTTATTTGCGAGAACGCTTCACTTGTTGTAAGATCCATTATTCTTGATAACCGCTGCACATCTGAGCGACATCGACTCTATTAAATTAGATATGTTGGTGTCAGGTATTTGTTCCCAATTAAGTTTCAGGGCTTCATACAGTGAAGTCTGATTGGAAAACCTTTGACCAGAAACTTTTACCTTCAAAATCCCAAAAAGATTTGCGATGGGATTCAAGTCATTGTGTGCTTTGAAGTGCGCATCGGGTCGTTGTCGGGCTGAAACGTTTACTGAAGCTGCGTATTCCACACTGCATGTGGTCGCATCTTACTTTCTAAAATGCCTTTATATACAAATCGATCCATAATTCCAACGATTTTTTGAACTGGTTCAACTTCAATATAGGAAAAACCAGTCCGGACCATAATACCACCCGTGCTTAAAATTTATTTTGCAGTTTCGGGCTTCAAGTCGTGTACCTTGGCGGCGCCGTACCATGCACATCCTATCTCAATTAATCAAGTTGAACTTTGATTCATCGCTAAAAAAAGCCGGTTTTCCATTTTTGGACGGTCCAATTTAGGTGCTCTGATGCAAGACTGAGTCTAAAAAACAATAAATTGCAACTCATTGTCACAATTTCAGACAGAATTGTTTAAATTATAACACCTCACCTTGCTTTTTATGCTTAGCTGTAAGCAAAGGTTTCTTTACCGGTCTGTAACTTCTAAAATCATTCTCCTCGGCTCGTTTTCGAACAGTGCACATTGGGCCAGAAATTTGGAAAAGTTGCCAAAAACCATATCTTGGCGTTGAAAAGACACTATTTCATAAAACTTGGTGCAGGATACTTCAAATAAAGCATCTTTTCCAAGCACGATGAAAAAAGTGGGCGGGATTCAACAAAGGGGTGTGGAAATATCAAGTAAATACTGTATCTCGTTTTATGCTGGCACTAGTTTATAGATATTCGTTACAGTAGTAGGTGGGATCTTCTTCGAGCATGACGGTGACAGTAGGAGGTATTCAACAAAGGGGCGTGGCACATCAATAAAATGCTGTATCTCGTCTTACAGTGGCACCAGCTTATTGAAATTGGGTATAGGGGTGGGTAGGATCGTTTCCGAGCATGCTAGAAAAATTGGAAGGGGTTAAGCAAAGGGGCATCGCACTGTTAAATAAAAACTGTAGTTTGGTTGTTGTTGTTACTGGGGTATTACGAAAAAGGTGGAATACGAGAGAATAATAGACACTTTACCGAATCTAACGTGGGATGTGTGAAATAAAAATAAATATACAAGAAAGTAGCACTTTTAGAACGATAATCTATATATATATAAAAATGGATGTATGTGTGTTTATATATCACGTATAGACTCCAAAACCGCTGAACCGATCTCTGTGAAATTTTCAGGAAAAATGACACCACATTTCTTGAGTGTTCCTGTGATATTTGGGGTCGTTTGAAAAAAGGGGCGTGGTACCTCCCATACAACCAATTTTGCACTATCACCCACAAACCAAAAAAATTGTATATCTGTGGTCACAAGGAATAATGACTAAACTCAAAAAATCGTAAAAAAACGATATGGAATTTACTTTATTGCCAATTTTTGGAAGTATGCAGGTATCCATTTTTTGCCCCGAATTGATTATTACTTATGCCTGCACATATTTTGTTTGTAACAGTATATATATTTAAAAAAAATGGGTAGTAGTTTGTGCAATTAAAATATCGTTTTTTACGTAGTCGTACTTTAGTCGTTATTCCTTGTGACCACAGATAAATCAGACGGTTTCGATAGTAAAAAACTAAAATTTGGCAATTTTGTTCAGATGGGTACTGTCGGTAACTGTACAAAAAATGGGAGTGGTCGCAATATATATACGCCTACTTTTTCGAAATCATGGCAATGCCGGAGTTCTACACATTTTTGTAGTGAAACTTGCTGTGTAGGTGCTCCAAGAGGCGGTCACTATATATAAATGATATCACGCCCACAAATCCATTCATTTTTATATATACAGATATTTAATCTGTATATATAAAAATGAATCGTGATTTGTTCGGATGATTAAAACTTGAAAACAACTGGACCAAATTGGATACTTCCTTCTACGGGTTTGTTCGTTACTGCTACGCAAAGGCTTAGGAAAAAAGAAAATAATAAAATAAAATAAAGTAAAAGGTTAAGGAAAAAGAAAATAATGCCACATACCCTTTAACCGCCCACAAATCAATTAAAATGCTATATTTAAGACGGTTTTGGTCGTATTAAACTAAAATTTGGTTAATAATTTCGTATCATTACTGTCATTAACTTTAATAAAAATGGGCGTGGTCACACTTTATCTACGATTGAGCTCAAATTTTGTAAGTGGATTTGCTTTGAGTACGAGATGGTTTAAGAAAACATGACACACCCCTTTTACCGCCCACAAATATATAAAAAAATTTGTGATATCGAATAGCTTTAGTGTTATGGGTCGCACAGCTTAGAAATTTGGTATTCGACCATTGATGACATTTTATGGGAGTTGGACAAGGGGGAGTGGCACCTCCCATACAACCCAAATTTGCGATATCGAATAGCTTTGAAGTTATAGGCCGCACAGCTTTGGAATTCCATTTCGACCTCAATTTACACATGCAGTTTCAATGATTTCATTTAATGGGCATTGGACAGGGGGCGTGACACTTCCCTTACAACCCAAATTTGCGATATCGAATTGCTTTGAAGTTATAGGTTGACAGCGTAAGAATTCGGTATTCGACCTAAATTTATGCATGCATTTTATGGATGTACGACAAGGAGGCGTGACACCTCCTATTTAACCCAAATTGAGGATCTTTTTTTTTAATTCAGTATTGGACCTCAATGTACACATGCAGTTTCATTGATTACTTTTTATTAGCGGTGATCAAGAGGGCGTGGCACTACCCATACAGCTCAAATTTGTTATATCGAATAGCTTTGGGGATACAGGTCTCACAGTCTCGGAATTCAGTGTTCGACCTCAATTTAGACATGCGGTTTAACTGATAATATTTTATGAGCGTTTGACAAGGGAGAGTGGCAGCAACGCGCCGAGTTTCAGCAAGTATGTTATAAAATCGAGAAACAAAAAACCCACAATTATCTTACATAAATGACATATAGTTTCCAGGGTCACCACCTGGGGGTTGCAAAAGAGCATTTCGTGTTTTTTAAATTTTTTGTTTTCTTTTTTTTTATATATTTATTTTTAATTTTTGCTTTCAATATTTGTTATTTTTGTTTTTTTATGTATTTTTCTGTTTGTTTTTTTTTGTTTACATATTTATTTTTTACTTTCAATATATTTTTATTTTGGTTTTTTATATATTTTTTTAATTTATGCATTTAATATTCTTTTTATTTTTTGTTATTAATTTTTTTTGCTTTTAATAGTTTCTATTAATTTTTTTGTTTTTATATTCTTTTTTTATTTTTTGCTTTTAATACTTTTAACTTTTTGCTTTTATATTTTTTTATTTTTGGCTTTTAATATTATTTTATTTTTTTTTTCTTTCAATATTTCGTACATGCATATATTCGTCGTACAAGCATATATTCGTACATCATATAAAAAACAAATCATATTCAAATTTGGTATTGTTCTTTTTTTAATAAATTAAAAATTAATGTGTCTAAATTCAATTTATCTGAGAGCAAAACATAAGCAACAAAATTAATATTTGGTGTAAGATACATTATTCTTGATAACTGCTGCACATCTGAGCGACATCGACTCTATTAAATTAGATATGTTGATATAAGGTTTTGTTCCCAATTAAGTTTCAGGGCTTCATATACTGCAGTCTTATTAGAAAACCTTTGACCAGAAACTTTTACCTTCAAAATCCCAAAAAGATTTTCGATGGGTTCCAAGTCATTGTAATTGTGCCCGCCAATCAAGAACTTGAATCCCATTGCTTCTTATGCAATCTTTGATGAGCTTTGAAGTGTGCTTGGGATCGTTGTCGGGCTGAAACGTTTACTGAGGCGGAATATTCCACTCTGCATGTGGTCGCATCTTGCTTTCTAAAATGTCTTTATAAACAAATCGATCAATAATTCCATTGATTTTTTGAAATGGTTCAACTTCATTATAGGAAAAACAGGTCCAGACCATAACACCACCGCCTCCGTGCTAAACATTTATTTTGCAATTTCGGGCTTCAAGTCATGTACCTGGGCGGTGCGGTACCGTGCACATCCCATCTGAGTTAATCAAGTTGAACTTTGATTCATCGCAAAAAAACGGTGTTCCAATTTTTGAACGGTCCAATTTAGGTGCTCTTTTGCAAGACTGAGTCTAAATAACAATAAATTGCAGCCCCTTGTCACAATTTCAGACAGAATTGTTTAAATTATAACACCTCACCTCACCTTGTTTTTTATGCTAGCTGTAAGCAAAGGTTTCTTTGACGATCTGTAACTTTTTAAATCGTTCTCAACGGCTCGTCTTCGAACAGTGCCGTGATGGATATCTAAATCAAGTGTCCGAACAACCTCTTTGGATGTGGCAGATGGATTTAATTTGAACACGCCACAAATGTTCCTGTCATCAAGCAGCGATGTCTTCCGTGGTCACATTCTTTAATGTACCGTTGTTACGTCTTTTGTGATGTTATACTTCTTTATTAATCTGCAAACTATTGACCGATTAATATCAAGATTATTTGCGAGTTTCTCTTTTTATATTCGGAAATAATTTGTAATTTTTGAGCTTCACAGTATTTATGACGTGCCATTATAAATGGAACAGTCAATGTCACAACTAGCGCAAAAACAAAACCAAACTTAAATGTTTATGATTCACAAACAACACGTGCTTTACACGGAACGGAACTTTTACAGATAATTCTTGGAACTTCTGTTCTCTTTTCACATTTGTATGAGAATCAAGTTTCGTTGCTTTCGTTTTGCTCTCAGACAAACTGAATGTAGTCACATAAATTTTAAATTTAATAAAAAAAAAATAAAACCAAATTTGAATATGATTTGTTTTATATATGATGTCTGAATATATGCTTTGATTCCTATAATGATTTTTGTGTGTCCCTTATATTAAAAAAGATACACGATTTTGTAGCAGCGCACTGATTTTGTTGCTATTGTTTTGCGCAACACTGTATATTTGTTTGGCTTTTAATATTTTCTTTTTTATTTTTAGTTTTTTTATTTTATTTGGATTTTTGCTTTTAATAATTTTTTAGTTTGTCTTTGCTGCAGTTTTACTCTCTACTATCTGTTTTTAATTAAGGTTGTCTTTCCCGATTTAAGGTACTGCACGACGTTTGTTTCTTATAAATTTATCGAAGTCAATGATTTAAAATTTTAGGTGTGAATAAAAAAAAATTCATTTTTTACTTCAAATGTGTCCCAAAATGTAATTTTACAGTTTATATTAATAATATTTCGTCTCAGGGTATTTTAATGTGTACCGTTATCAATTGTAAGAATCATTTGTATACCAAAACACATTTGATTTTTGACCGCTTATTGAAATTCCTGGCTCATTCCTAGCAACATGTGCAGTGCTGTGATGGATATCTAAATTAAGTGTCCGAACAACCTCTTCGCATATGCTAAACGGATTTCGTTTTAACACGCCACAACTGTTCCTGTCATCATGCAGCGATGTCTTCTGCGGCCGCCCTCTTTAATGCACCATTGTTTCGTCTTTTGTGATGGTATATTTCTTTATTAATCTGCAAACTATTGACCAATTAATATCAAAATGTTTTGCGTTAGATATTTGCGAATTTCCCTTTTTAAATTCGGAAAAAATTTGTAATTTAAGAGCTTCACAGTATTTTTAATGTGCCATTTTAAATGGAACAGTCAATGTCACAACTAGCGCAAAAACAAAACTAAACTTAAATGCTTATGACTCAAAAGCAAACCCTGCTTTATAATAACGGAAATTTTACCGATAATTCTACGAACTTCTGTTCTCTTTTTACATTTTTCAAATTTTGTTGCTTTTGCTTTGCTCTCAGACAAATTAAATATAATCATATTAATTTTAAATTTATTAAAAAAAAAAAACAAAATCAAATTTTTCAAAATATATTTTGTTTTATATATGATGTATGAATATATGCTTTGATTCTTATAATCATTTTTGTGTGTCCCCAATATTAAAAACGATACACGATTTTGCAGCAGCGCACTGATTTTGTTGCTATCGTTTTGCGCAACACTGTATAGCATACAGAAGAGAGCAGTCACAAAAAATTATTTGAAATTATTTAATATGTTGACTTGTGTATGAAAAAAAATTTACTTTTGTCATTTTAACTTTGCGTATGAACTTTGTGAATGATAAAAATTTACTTTTGTCATTTTAACTTTGCCACAAAAAATATTTTAAAAAATCTATTAACTACTATACTGCCCCTTTATATTTTTTTATTAATTTTCTATGTGTACAGACTACAAACTGTAATGAACCGGTCTTATATTCAGATAATTTATTCTGAGGTTAATTTATGTTTTTTTTTCATGACGTTTTTTAAGCTTGACTATCTTTAACAATACACCCATAAGATTTGTGATGCGCTGAGAGAGGTTTTAGGACTGCACCAGTACGGTGTGTAAAGATGATTGAGAGACATTTTATTATTGCTTTTATTATTAAAAAATTGTTTATAACAAACGAAGCTGATAACAAGATGATCTCGAGTTCTTTCTTCGTTTTGAAGTACTAGACAGAGAGTGAATTTAATATGCAGGTATTTTATTAAATTTTGCATGCTTTTGTTTTATTTTTATTTAAAAGTTGAAAAACGAGATGATAGAACAATTTTTACCGGTTATAGAACTTACTTTCTAACAATATTGTTATTTTACTGGCAGAGTGCATCAAAGTAAGACGATTGGAAACACGGAGCGAAATAAAATAGCGTTAAAAAAGTGTGTTTCAACATAAAAACTTGATCAAATAGAATAAATACTATTCTAAAAATAAATATTGCACATTTCAATTTGAAAACTCAATTCCAAAACTATTAAAATTTTCCAGTTGCTTAACATGAAGTTGAAATGCAGCATTAGCTTTATCCATTTTAAGTTGCTTTTACTGCTGCTATTTTGCACAATGCGCACTTCATTTAGTTGCATGACACCGTTAGGATTCCTAGGCAAGGTAATGCCAATGTCAGAGTGCACTTCAATACAAAAACTACTAGAGCAATACCACCATAATCCACCTGCTCGATTAACAACTTTTGTGCAAATGAGTCAGCAGGAAAATGGTCAGGTGAGTCCAACTATTCTTCTACTTCTCGAACCTAAACACGACGATTTTTTTGTCAGGTATGCTGTGGTGATGGAATTAATTTGAACGAAACCGATGGTGCTGCCATACTGCGCAATTTCGATAATATTTGCGGTGACAATGTACACAAACGCATCTCCTTCGGTGTGGATACAACGCTGCTGAGTTATCCCTGGACGGTGTTGTTGATCTATGATACAGAGCAACGATTCCATTGCGGTGGCTCATTGGTGACACATCGCTACGTTCTGACAGCTGCACATTGTGTGAAAACACCTCACATAGATCTGTACGTTGAGTTGATTTGGCCTGTCTGTGTGAAGAAATAATAGTTTTTCCATTTTTTACTCAGCATCGGTGTGCGATTAGGTGAGCATAATATTCTAACAGATCCTGATTGTGAAGTTGAAATGGGCAACGAACTATATTGCACGGCACCAGTGCTGGATGCGAATATCGAGAAGGTTATACCACATTTTAAGTACTCCGCACAAACTTACGATCATGACATAGCACTCATACGACTTAAAGATGTCGTAGTATTTGGAAGTAAGATACTCAAAGTGCAGATAATGATTGATTTAATTAGATACTTTTAAAAATTTTAAGGATCCGTGCGTCCAATTTGCTTGCCAGGTTTTCAAAGCGAATATAACAAAATGTTTGGCACTATATCTGGATGGGGTGCTACGGAGAATAGTGAGTAGAGCTTCTTAACATTTTTTTTTTTTAAAAAAGCGAATGGCGATAACATTTTCTATAGTGAAATTTTCCGTAGAATCCGAAAATTGTTATTGTTTTATTTTTTGTATAGCCCCGATTTTTCACATATATGGCAAAATTCAAAAAAATCCACTGTTGAGAGCAATACTTTACATAAACACTTGTAAATACTTTCATTTCTTCCAATGAATTGTCAAATTGTCGCACATTGTAGAAGACAGTCACATGAAAATTTTAAGGTATAAAACGTGCCAAAAGTGTCGTTAATGTAGTTAAAAAAAATTTTTTTTTTTTCGTTTTTTTTAAACAAAATTTCAAGTTTCAAGCCATTTATCTTAAGATGATTTTATGGGTGACAAAAACTTAGCACTTCTATCTGATAGCAAATTTAATTACAAAAATTTTAAGCATATATATTAGGGTGCATCGTTGTTTTTTTTTTAATTCACTTCTAATAGCATTTTTCTGGTGCTTTAATTCGTAAATGAAAAACCTGTGCAAGGAAAAAGTCCACAATTTATTTCTTCAGGTGGCGCCATGCCCTAGAATGTCCGCATATTGTAAAAATTCGACTTTTTCGTAGTTGTTTGATAAAAATTGATCTCTATAAAAGCGTATGCAATGAAGATTAGTGAAACAATTTTTTTATTACTGAGGTATATGTAGACTATGTAAAAAAAAATCGAAATCATTAATATATAAACAATTCTATTTTTCAGGACGATATTTTGAACAGATTTTTCTAGGGCATGGCGCCACCTGAAGAAATCAATTGTGGACAGGTTTCTTCTTGCACAGGTTTTTTATTTATGAATTAAGGCACCAGAAAAATGCTATTAGAAGTGAATTAAAAAAAGATGCACCCTAATATATATGTCTATAGATAAATCACAATTTACAAAATTATAGCATTTCTTAGCATTAATTCAAAAACTATTTTTGTTAAAAAATCCAAACCAAGAAGTGTTAAAAAACCAAAAGTGTAAAAGTACTTTCATATAACAAACAAAAAATTTAATTAAATTATATAATAAGTAGACTATTTTTGAAAAAACCGTCAAATATCATTACAGCATTTATAAAATGGGATGAACATTTCCAGTTTTATGTTTTTGTATCTAAAAATTGATTGATAAGCTGCATTTTCTTCTTTTATCAACCAATAGTAGGTTTCCAGTACAAAAATTTCTCAAATATGTCCCAAAATGCAATTCCGGGGACGCAAAAATTGGTTCAGACCAAAAAAATGTATACCAATCAAATTCATTTTTTATATACTATTTAATTTTGATACCGGAATCGGGGTTTATAGCTTTTCCTATACAAATTTGTAGACTCTAACATGTATGCATTTTGACTACAATAAAATGATTTTTTACAAAAACAGTTTTTGCTTTGATGTAAAGAAATACTATAATTTTGTAAATTATGACTTTTTTATTACATATGCTTAAAAGTTTTGTAACGAAATTTTCGATCAGATAGGAGGGTCTAGATATAAAAACATAACATTTTGTTATAATTAAAATTATTTTGAGAAACTTGAAGTTTGTTTAAAAAAACGAAAATAATTTTTTTATGTGTAACTGAACATTTGGTTGTGAAAATAGCCACCTTTCAGTAAGAACAGTAGCTTCTGGCGAAGCAAAAAACTTCGTTTCATTTCTATGGTTCATTTCGACAAACTGTCGAACACCAATGAATATTGAAATAAATAAAGAAGCAACTAGAACAGATGGCAACCTTGGTAGAGTTGATGGCGGTGATCTATAAATAGCCTTCTGCTTTAAAATGTCGTATGGTTAGTAGCAATATAATTCAAATGAATGAATTCCTAAATGTGTGAAGTCATATACAAATTTAAACAGTGAGTTGATCACATCTTAATCACTCAAAGACTACTGAAGAGGAAAATGTAGCGATTTCCGAAACAGACTGTCTAGTCAACTAAGTGATTGACTCTTAACAGAGTTGTTGTTGTTGCCTTCTTAAAAACCTTCTTTATCTTAAACTCGTAATTTAATTCATGAAATAATTTTTTAACTACATTCTATTATAATAGCCATATCACTGACACTATTCGCACGTTTCTCACCTTGAAATTTTTGTCTTACTATCTTCTATAATAAACAATAATTTGACTATTCATTAGAAGTTAATAAAGTTTTTACAAGCGTTTGTGTTAAGTATTGCTCTCAACAGTAAATTTTTTGAATTTTGTCATTTATATGGAAAATTGGTGCTTATTGAAAAAACCATTACAATATTCGGATTCTACGGAAAATTTCACTATAGTAAATGTTATCACCATTTGTTGTGGAAAACCTTGTTTATTAGTGTAATCAAGGGCGTCCGCAGGATTTTTTGTAGGGGGGTGCCAAAGGCATAAAGGAGTCTGGAATGCACATAAAGAAAATGTAACCTATATAATTCTCTTTTCTGAGCTTTTTGGTACTAATTTTATCATCATCACACGCCGGTTGAAACACGCCTGTAAATATAAGAAAATTATATTTATTTTAAAAGATATAATTTCAAACATTTTTTCTCAACAAATATTCTTAGTAAATTCAATAATGTGAGGTCTCCTTTATCCTTAAATAAAATCGTATTAATTACTATTAAGCCCCCAAGTTTTCTTCTTTTCAAATAAGAATGCAAAAATAACCCAATATTTTTTGTTTTTAAAATAAATAAAACCAGCAATATTTTAAGACCATTTAGGATTTGGATTAAGGAGGTCAAAATCCATTGAATCCGCAAAAATTAAGAATTAGACTTGTCGCTATTCTTGAAATGTTCCCCGCATGGACATCAACAGACTTATTTATTTTTCCAACATGCATCAGTTCTAGCAGCATGCAAGTTACTAGAATCCATTTTGGAAACATACCTCTTATATGAATTATTAAAAAAATTTATTTTTTTAATTCAAAACGTATGAATAAATATATAAAAAGGTACATGTATAGATGGATTTTTGGCTCCATTCATATTCTAAGCATATCCCAGAACCTCCCGGCACGGCTTGATTCTGAATCCTGGATGTAATATAAGCACGTGACGAGAAAAAATCCAAAAAATTCTCAAAGTGGGTGAACGCCTGATAAAAAACGTGCATTTAAAGAAGTATAAAATAAATGTTTCAAATCGAGTTTCCTATTTAAATTTTAGTCAAAAAAAAATTTTGACGATAAGATATTCTAATGCAAAAGCGTTTTCTTAACAAGAAATTGCCATCAGATTTTTTAAAAAATTAGTGCTTGATTGAAAATTAGCCTACTTTATTCAGAATTTCCTAATGTTTATTTTGCTTTTGAATTAGAACCTTTGCCCTTGACGAAATCGCTTCAATTTTCTCAAATTTTAATGCTGCAAGATTGTCAGCCATTTCATTAAGTTTACGGAAAATTAAAAAATTATCAAAATTGGATCATCTTTATGATAGAAGAACGATTTTTTTCAAGCCGACTTTTGGGAAAATTTTAGTGTTTTCAATTTATTTTACTTTGTTTTCTTCTTGTGTTTAATTTCCCTAAAACATTGATTTGCTTATCATCCCCCTTTGCCCCTTACCATCTGTTGCTCCGAAGAATGATTTTTGACTAACAGGGATATCATTCCTTATCATTTCTCAATTTCTCGAACGAATGACTTCGCAATTTCTTCCATTACATTCGTAGTTTTTACTAATGGCTTCATACTATTTACGAATTAAAATTATAGTAGTAGAAAAAATTCATTCGTAGGTTGACTGTACGCATTATTCGTAAAATGTACGAAGTATTAGTTGAGTTTAAAAAATTTACAACCAAAATCTTTTAGCCTGTTTTGTTGAACAATTTCCAAATATAACGAAATGTGTGATTGCAAGGTGGCCGTAGTCCACTGAAAGAGTAGTTTGCGAAAAAAAAAATTCCATCTGAGCTGGGATTTCAACAACGGTTTTTTGGCCCGTAAGCTAAAAAACCGTGGTTAAAACCTCAGATAGAATGTTTTTTTTTCGTTATTAGTAAATGTTACAAATGTATTCGTACAGTTTACATTTGTTTTTGTACGAATACAAATAAAATATTTGTGATTTGTACCAAACTACTTCCAATCTACGAATCCTATTCGTGACTGAAAACTACGAATAAAATTCGAAGAATGGACGCAGTTAATAGTATTATTTACACACAAAATTTTTTGAGTTTAAGATTATGTATTGAAAAGTACCTGTGAAACAAGAAAATTAAATAGTATCGTAACTATTCACTGCGATGGGTACAATATACTATTTAAAAATGCATGCATGGTTTAGCTCTGCTTTATTTAAAAATATACCTTTAAAAAAGTATATGAGTTCTCTTTAAAATATATATACTAATCTAATATATAAAATTCTTCTGTCACGGGGTACGTAATCGAACTCCTCCGAAACGGCTCGACCGATTTTCATGAAATTTTGTATGTATATTTTGTAGGTATGAGAATAGGTCGTAAAGTATATTTCAACCTCCTACTAACAGTGGGCGTGGCACCTCCCATACAACCCAAATTTGCGATATCGAATATCTTTGGAGTTATAAGCCGCTTAGCCTCGGAATTCGGTATTCGACAATTTACACGTGCCGCTTCGCAGATAAAATTTTGTGAGAGTTGGACAAGGGGGCGTGGCACCTCCCATACAACCCAAATTTGCGATATCGAATAGCTTTGGAGTTATAGGCTGCACATCCTTGGAATTCGAAATTCGACCACAATTTACACGTGGCGTTTTACTGATAAAATTTTATGGGAGTTGGACAAAGGGGCGTGGCACCTCTTATACAACCCAAATTTGCGATATCGAATAGCTTTTGAGTCAATCAAACAAAGCAAACAAAGCCTCGGAATTCAGCATTCGAACTCAATTTACACATGCAGTTTTACTGATAACTTTGTATGGCGTTGGACAAGGGGGCGTGTCACCTCCCATGCAACCAAAATTTGAGAAATTCTACAGCTTTTGAGTTATAGGTCGCACAGCCATGGAATTGAGTATTCGACCACAATTTACACATACAATTTCACTGATAACATTTTATTCGCGTTTGGCAACGGGGCCGCGGCAGCAACGCGCCGGGTTTAAGCTATCTATATATATAAAATGGAATGTGTGTTTCTTTATTTGTTTGTTTGTACCTTATAGGAGACCAAACCTCTGGACCGATCTTCCTGAAAATTTCACAGCATTTAACTGGGACTCTGGCATGATTAATAGGGTACTTTTTCGACCACGCCCACTTTTACGACCACTTTTTTAATTCAGATACTTACTTATACCACTAACAATGTTTGCTATACAAAATACTTTTTTTGTAATATGTATTTACCTAAAGTTTTATATAGTTTTTATCTACAGGTAAGGTAGCCATAGATTTTTTATTACCAAATCCCCCTTTTTCGCCCCATTTTACTTTAATTATAATAAATCTGCTTTCAATCTATATATATAAAAATGAATGTCTGTCTGTTTGTTTGTTTGTTTGTGCTTTATAGGAGGCCAAACCCTTGGACCGATCTTCCTGAAACTTTCACAGCATTTTACTATGAATCTGGAAAGAATAAAAGGCTATATTAAGTTTTTATTTGACAAAGGGGCGTGGCACTGCCCATATAACCTAAAAATTTAAATCGCCATATTTTGGGCATTTTTTGACCTACGTTGATGCTATTTGGTACATATGGTATTGGCATAGTTAGGAATACGTACCAGGAGAAAAGTGGGTGGGACCACGCCCCTTTTTAGGAAAATTAAAAATCGCAATATAGTCTTAACTACTGGACCGATCATTATTAAATTTTCACAATAGGATAATCTTACGAAATAATAAATTCTTGACTAAATAAAGTTGTGAGTGGACGAAGGGGCGTGGCCTCGCCCATATAACCCAAATTTTAAAATCGTCATATCTTGGGCATTTTTTGACCAACGGCGGCAGTATTTGCTACATATGGTATTAGCATGAATAGAAATACGTACCAAAAGAAAAGTGGGCGGAGCACGCCCCTTTGTTTGCGATATATTGGAGGCTGGACCTGATAACCGATCTTAAATTTTCACAGCGTTCAGCTTTGACTCAGGAATACTTATTACATGATAATATTTTTCGACCATGCACACTTCTTTCTGCACCTACTTTTTTACTACGTTTATTAACGGCTATACCACAAATCATGTCATTAAAATCATTAAAATACATATTAATTAAAATAGTGGGGTAGCTCAATTCTCTTTCTTCTACCACTGTCTTCAAAACAGCTGATTTTATAATACGTGTTAATTAAAATAGAGAGTGGGGTAACCCCATTCTCTTTCTCCCACAACAGACTGCGAAACAGCTGATTGTGTAATTGCTGCTTTTTGATTGGTCTAAAAATAAAAAGGGGGAGCATGAAGCAAATTACATGCGATTCAGCGCTGAATTCTAATTGGTTTACAACAAAAAAAGAGGCGAAGCATTGCAATAATTAAATTAAATAAATAAATTTTTGTAAATATATAAATACTTTTAATTTTATTTTAAACGAGGGGGTAGCGAAGCACACCGGGTTCAGCTAGTATAATATATTAAAAATAAAAATATAAACTGGCCATTTCAGCCCTTGGAAGGACTTTGACCTAGCTTCTATTGATCAATTGTGTTGTGCGTGTTATTAAATGTTTGATCACAAATGACCGAGAACTGGACCTACGTGTTTTATGCCGACTCCGAACGGCTTATGTTCTCAAGAAGCTTTACATGGCAATTTTTACTCTCTGAGGTTTGCCATTGTCTGCAGAGAGGTGGCGACCGAACAGAAAAATTAATTCAATTGAAAAAACTTTCTGTCTGAGCTGGAATTGAACCCGGGCCACCGCGGTTCCTTAGCTTAGGGGCCACGCACTCTACCCACTAGGCTACGACCGCCAATATAATATATTAGTTACAATAAATTCAAAGTTGACTTTTTGATTGATTACTAATGCACCTTATCAAAAAAAAAAAATACATGTTCCTGCTAAATTTTACACTCCTAAAACTAAAAACGCAGTTTTTATTAAAAAAGTTCAAAAATCCCTAAGTTTGAGCGCAACTTACAATTACAATTACAATTAAGAAACTTTTTTGACTCTCTAGAAAGATTTTTTATTTGTATCTTCCGGCTTTTTGATTTAAAATGAAGATATTTAAAAATTTTCGCTGCATAGGCGGCAAGTGCCCCTGTTCCCCTATTATCGCAGTGTAATACTGTATTGTTACAAAGGTAATTTTAGAAGACCACTGTTATGTAATCCTGTATTTAAATAATCGCCGAATCCATACAAAATAGTAAAAAAAAAAAATTTCTCATTGATATTTTTTATATCAAATATTTTTAAAACACTCCAAAAGCAAGTTTAACTCCTTTCCTTTGATTTTGGCTTTTGTTGAGTGAAATAAAATTTATTTTCATATTTAAATATTTAACACCCTTTTAACACTTTATTTATATGGTAATTGAAATAAAATCACGAAACCCAACAACTGCTGGTGGGTCTTTATGTTTGGGTTCATCGTCTTCAAAAGCCTGTCGAAAAGCATTTCTCGATATAGTTACTATGTTGACAAATTCTTTAATGTGGATATCGTACCGACTTTTCGTATCAAAACAATCATTTAGCAGTGTCCAAATGATAATGTTTCGGATATCGCTAACGATAAAAATTATCACCTCAACAAAATCATTTCAATACCGATACGACTCAATTTAGTTTGCTGGGTTATTTTTTATATTTTAAGGCGATTGTTAGTGTTTCCACTTTTTTGCAAATTTTTTTTTAATCTCTTGTTTTGTTTTCTTTATTTAAAAAATGTGTATGCCTTTTAATATTCTTATGCTCTTTATTTGTATAACAAAATATAACACTTCTTTCGCAATTTTCCTCTCCTTCAGGCACCCATTCAAATATTTTAATAGAAGCCGATGTACCGTTCTTCCCGTTATCAGAGTGTCAAAAGGTCTATCGTCGCAGTGAAGTCGATTGGACACTTAGAATATGCGCTGCGGGTAGTAATGATATCCACACCTGCAATGGTGACTCTGGTGGACCACTATTGATACGCCTCGAAAATCATGACGCATCTAATTCCAGAAAGATGCGTTATCTGCAAGTCGGTGTTATTTCATTGGGCACAAGGATCTGTGGTGAATCACAACGCTTTCGTAGTTTACCGTCTGTCTTCACTAAAGTCTCTGCTTATATGGATTGGGTTGAGCAAAATTTGGAAATGTGATAGAATAAGTTTTTACAGTTTAAATTTCTATGAATTGAATGAAACTCTAGCGACAACTCTAAATTTCTATGAGGATGAGACGAGTTAAGCATTATTTTCTATTGTTTGACATTTTTAAGATTTTTTTAATAATAAATCAGTCTGATTGAACGAGAAACCCCATGTTTTTCTTAAGATTGAATTAAAAATTGTCAAAGTTGAAGGAATGCACGAACACAAAGATTTTAACAGTAGGGAGGCAGAGGGCGGGGGCTCAATGAATGGTATGCACTAATTGATTTTTAGCCGTAACTTTTAATTGGAAAGATATATTGGGATAATTTTTCGAATATATTATTTTTTTAACTTGACTATTTTTATAAAAATAACATTTAAAAATAAAATGTTGCCTTAACAAATCATATAGGGTTGTTTTGATGACAAAAACAGTTTGACAATTTTTGCGCAAAACTTGAAGAATTTTTGCAAATGAATGTTAAGTCATATGAAAAGAAGTCAGTATTGTAAATTTGACTTGTTTTAATTTTTACAACAAAAACCACTTTTGAGTAATTTTTGGAGTAAAAAGTCAATATTTTTGACTTTTTTAGAGAAAAAGGAAAATATATGCACTGATCTAAAGGTATTATAATCAAGTGATTTTTTTGGACTTATGAACAAAAAAACAAAATAATTGATAAAAATTTTAAATAAAAATCGAAAGTTAAAACTTG
This sequence comes from Dichetophora obliterata, assembly GCA_963920525.1. NCBI lineage: Eukaryota > Metazoa > Arthropoda > Insecta > Diptera > Sciomyzidae > Dichetophora > Dichetophora obliterata. The sequence goes on from OY986437.1 coordinate 35,704,169, forward strand.
AATTTTCATGTCATTTTGTTCTTTTTCTTACTTTGGAGATTTATCTCAAAAAAAAATGTAGTTTTAACTCTGTAATGTGTTAAAAAGAACTTAATTGTATTTGCTTGTTTTAAATTGCGCTTTCTCAAGAATTTTGAACTAATACGTAAAGAAATTTTTTAGTACGAATTCAAAAAAAACTCACAATTTAGATAAAAGAGTTTCTATAAAAATTTTAAAAATATTTATTAAATATAAATTTTTTTACATAATTTTACAGACTAACAGAGCTGTTTCGGAAGCAGATAAACTTCTCTCTTCAGTAGTATTGAGTAATTAAGCTGTGACTTACCCACAAAGTGCCGTAAAATAAGACCAGTTGTCTGTCAAAAAATAAGTAAAATTAAAAAAACATTGCTGGAATTAAATATTTTCTAAACCCACAGTGCCGTATAATAAGAATAGTTCTCTGTCAAAAAATAAGTAAAATTAAAAAAACATTGCTGGAATTAAATATTTTCTTCTTAAATTTTATTTATTTTTTTTAACTTTCCATAGTTTCTGAAACTGGTTTTTATTTGTTTCTATATTTTTTAGTTTAAAAGATATATGGGTCTAAAATTTGTAAGATTTTATGAAATTATGTTGATTTTTTATGATTTATATACAAAATTCTAAATTTTTGATAGTTTAAATCATACTTGATTTTAAATACAATTTCTAGTTGTTTGATAGCTTAAAATCGTTTATTGATCTTAAGGTCAAAGTTCGAACAATTAATTGTTCTAACGAATCTTTCCAAAGAGACAACAACAACAACAAATTTTTTTCAATACGAAAAGGAAAAAATCACTAGATGATTTTATTGCAATTTCGGCCATGCTAAAGGCTTCATCAGACATCTTTGTGATACCCGTGCAAGCGCGCACTAGTGCATTGCACCACAGAGGCGATGAGATTTTAAGTGTAAATTTCTCAGTTTTTCACCCATTTCATATTTGCTCATTTGTTATTGTATTTTTGCTTTACTTTAGTCTTTATGCTTATGTTATTATACTAGAATTATTAACTAGAATTTGTATTTAAAATCAAGTACGATTTAAACATTCAAACATTTACAGCCGTATTCATAAAAAGTTACAAACCTCTTGTAAACCCTTTGTAAAACACATGCCTAAAAACGTTATTCATAAACGTTCAATAACGAAAAAAACCTTTTGTAACAACTGCACAAATGAGAGAATTTTAAAATAGGAACAAACCTTCTGTAAACCTCCTACAAAGCTATTTTAAATTTGAATGCTCTCAATTGAGAACAATCTTCTCATTTTGTGAAAAACTAAAATTTCAACAAACAAATAAATAAATGAAAATAATTGTGTTTTGTGATCAGTGTTACCATATGGGCAGATAAAATTTTTTTGCCAATTTTTTGAGAGGATAGACAGTTTTCCAGATTTTGCCTAAAAAATACAGTTTTTTTTTATTTTAGCCAGTTTTTAAAGTTTTTACGATTAAAACAATGCTTACTAGTTTAATGAATTAAATATAATAAGTAAAATAAGTTGTATGTTACTAAAAAATATAAGTAACTTTTGAAGCTGCTACTACTACTTTTCACGCCCTTTTAAAAATTTATTTATGTGGTAGCACTGTTGCTATTATTGTTGCTTTCGTTGTTTCTGTTCTTTTGTCTCGATTTCCACTCGTCAAGTCTTGACGGTCAATATATATGTATGAATATATTTGTTTTGAAAACAACAAAGAAATTGATGTAAATGATTCAAAGTTTTCAAATAATCCTAAAGACATTTATTTAGGAGCCGAGGTATATTCAGCTTTAAGTTCTACGCATAAATTATTCGAATCAGATGAAATGGATTTTAGAGAACATTGTTTAAGATTTTATGTTGAGCTATGCAATTATATATTACAAAAGTTTGATTTTAGGAATGATTTTCTAAAATATGTCTAATGTATTCAGAAAAATTGCAAGAAATCGATAATGAGTTGCATGAGTTGCGCCACATTTATTTCAATGATTTTTAATTACTGAATGAAAATAATATTGAAACTTTTTTGAAAGCAATTTTTTATCAGAAACGTGGAGATAATTCTTGAGTCTTTCCATTACTTAGAAAACTAGTTGATGTTATTTTAACGATACCTGTAGCAACAGCAAACGTATAAAGTATTTTTTATTTACAAATTATTATTAATAAAACTAAAATCAGAAATAAATTAGAAATTCAAATGTTGTGTGGGATGCTTTGAACTAAAGGTTTTTTAATGAAAAACGATTGGAACTGCACACTTTCAAACAATCATCAGAAATAATAAAAAAGGTCATCAAAATATGTATAAAAAATAATTTAGTTTTTCAGATTTCATCATTTGCGAATGTTTGATTTTTCTTAAAACGTCTTTCCATTGCAAAATTTCACAAAAGGTTTGATATAAAATTAATTTCTGATTTTGGGTTTATTACTACAGATTTGAGAAAAAATGCTATCTGCATTTGCTGTTGCTTCAGGAATCGATAAAACAGCATAAAAAGTTACAACTTTCCTTTGTTATAAAAAGACTTGAATTATCTTCACATTTTTTAAATTAATCCACTAAAATTAATGTGATTTATTAATGTGAAAAGCTATTTCGTATAGGATGTAATTTACTATGATCTCAAAAATTGGTTATGACATTAACATTCATATAAAAATCAAATGTTTATTTATACAAATTTTTAGGTTTTTAATAAATGGATAATTTAAATGATTTTAGTTAATGAATGAGATTGTTTTTGTTTTGTTTAATTATTAATATAATTTAAATTCCTTATTTCAAATACAATAATAACTATTTTAAAGCACACATTTTTAAAATATATGTTTTAGTCATGGTAGAAGAATACAGATTTATGCACCAGATGAGAGCATACTGCTCTCCGTCAAAACAAAGCAAAACTTTTTCTTTATTTTCTTTTGTTTCCAAACGCCACACAGCTAAATTTGACAGACATGGCAGTATGGAAAGAGAGCCCAGTCAGCGCTGCATATACCTCTATCCTTCTACCATGGTTTTAGTTATGTTTTTTTAGTTCCAGTTTTTTCACAAAAAAATAATTTTTTTCCGAAAATTAAAGTTTTTAAAAAATATGGCAACACTGTTTTTGATTTAAAGGTAAACAAAATTTTAAACAAATTCCTGTCAATATATCAAATTCACAAACCTATTTCTTCTCTTTTTTAAATTTTTAAGCAAATGTCATTCTATTTATCAAAGTCACAAACGAAAATTACAACTATTCCTACTTTAAAGCATCAGTATTCTCACTTCAACTATAAGACTCTTGAAACTCGTTTATGAATACAACGCTTTTAAAGAGTATTTTAACTTTAAAACGCATTTTAACTAAAAAACGTATGAAAGCTGTTTCAAAATATTTTTATGAATGCGGCTGTTAGAATTTTGTTTTTAAATGATATAAAATCAACACAATAAATAACAATCATTTAGAAAAAACTTTAATTTTATGAAATTTTTTGGAAATTGTCATAAAACGTTGGGAACAAAATTGAATCATTTTTTTGATTGCAGTTTAAAAAGCACTGGCCAAAAAACCACCAAAAAAATCATAAAATTATTATAAATATTGGCCCATATAACATACATAGATTTTTTTTCAATTTTGAAGCCAACTTGTGGGAAAATTGCCAAGTATTTTTTAAAGTTATATTTTAGTCAAAATTAAGAGTATATTATGCATCGAAATTTATAAAGAAAAATAGCGTAGATTTTATTAAAAACTTAAAAAAATTATTAATGAAAAACCATTTTTTATACATTTTTCAACTGTAGGTATACTTTTAGTATTTGAAATCCATAGTAATGACATAGAATGACATACACTATAACATGCCCTGATGAATAAAGTTTAATGTCCCACATGATTTTGAGCCGGGCTGATCCGGCACTTGAACACAGTTTTTAATTTTGTGCAAGATTGATTTTTGAGATTTTTGTTTACTTGAAGTTTCCTTCAACTCTTTCATCCCTCCACAAAATAACAAAATATAGTTAAAAAAGTCGATATAAACATTTATTTTTATTTTTCATAAACACACATTACGTTCAGATAATAATAAACAAAACTTGTTGCTTTACTTTTCTAATTACTCCAAGTTATTATATATTCAACATGCCTAAAGCTATGCTACAAAATTTTTTTTGACAGTTGAACGTAAAAATAAGCAAACACGTGAAAGAAAATGTGCATTACAACAATTTGCATAAATGTAAACCTTATCGTTAAACTTAACATGTAGACATATTTATAATTTTATTATAACATGTTATATTTTCTAAGAACATGTTAACAAAAATCTCTTATTCTATACAAAAATTCCTAGTTATTTTCTTACAATAAATCTTAGTGGTAGTAGCAGTACTTTATTGAGTCTTTAATGAAAAAATATTACAATCGAATGCCACATGGCTACAATATTATTACAGACTATTTTACTCCTGCTCAGTGATTAATATAACAGTTACTTTTGACGATTGTCCTAAAATACAAGTGTGAAAGAGACAACGGCAACCTGTATATGGCGAGCCTGTAAGAATGACGTGTTACTTTCGTATATACAATAGCCTCAAGAATGATAGAATACAAAGATTGCGCCGAAGACAAGAAAATGAGTACAACAAAATTGTCTTTCTGCGCATGTACGTCATAATATCAATGCTGTTTTGGAGAGCGTTCACTTTGCATGCGATTTCTACTCAGAAATGAAAATTGCATACATTTAAGTTTGTATAATTAAAATAAAAGAAGTAAGAAGCAATTTCTTGGAATGAGAAGAAGGTAAATTAATTAAGTACTCCTTTACAAACATTATTTTTACTATTATTTTATTACAGCCAGTAAGCAGCTTAGTCAAAAAAAAAATTTGTCTGAGAAACCAACTTCGAGAGCATTATTTTTCGACTTGGATTTTATAAAAATGTTCATTACGAGTTTAATTGATGTACTTTAAACATTCCCAGATATTTTATTTCCATTAATTTACCTGTGAATTGAAAGGAGAAATAAATGATAGTTCCAAGTTTTTAAATAATGAAACAAATTTTGTTAAGTTAATATATTTTTGTATTTTTCGTTTTCTACAATTTCTTGGTTTAATTTTTGTATTTATTGCAAACATCAGGTTTCTGAAAAATATTTGTTTGCTACTGTTACCACAATTAGCAGCTGCACACTTCCTTTTTTAAATTTTAAGTTAAAAACTCGCAAATACACTTCGATATATACACAATTAAATAAAACACAACCGATCGCAGTACGTTTCTCAACGAAATAAAATATTGTGACGTAATCAACTGAACAGCTGGTTGTCAAACTCGATTAGCAGAAGTAACGGACCTGCGCAAAGCGTAATCTCTTATTCTATCATTCTTGCAATAGCCTAGTGTAGTGATGCTCAGCTCAGCTCCTACGAGCTTTTAGCTCTTACGAGCAGTGTGACCAGAGTGGAATATTATATTCCACTTTGGCATATTTAAACTTCAGGAAGCATATTTTTTTTTTATAAAAATATGCAGCATAAAAAGTGGAATATTTTTCGTATGATTATATTTTTCAAAATTCACAAAAATTGCAATAAAAAATGTCTATTTGGTTACTAAATGGTTATTTTTTGGCTATCGACACTTTAATTTTTGTTATCTCTAAGCCATCTTGTAAAACGCAATATAAGGTTTTCATTTTGTGGTTAACTTCTTCGTTGTCAAATTTATTGCAATTCATTTAATAACTTCACGCATCTTAAAAAGTGAAGTAAATTTGCTTATATGTTTGTTTGGCTAGATTTTTTTATGGATTATGTTACAGCAGTAAGTAATTTACTTCAAAAATCATTAGGGGTATTCACGATGTGTTGTATTTTCATTTGTATTGTGTATTTTTGATAAATTTGATATTTGAAGTAAATTTTCTAATATAACAAAAACAAAATGCACTGTTTTCAAAATAAAACCCTGTGGAAAATATACAACGATGGAACACTTATAATTTATTCTTTTATTTCAATTTTTGTATGATTTCCTTTAGTTAAATGATGATTAAAATTAATATTTCCAAACAGAAGTACATACAAAAATCAGCTGATTTTAAAAATATAATATGTACTTTACTGAAGGTTCGATCACAATAAGTTGTGAGTATTTGCAAAAATTTATCAAAAATGCACCACATCGTGAATACCACTATTATTGCTAACAAAAGCTATTTCTTTTAACTATTTTAAAATGTGGATTCAAAACAATAAAGCAGAAAAAGTTATTGATCAAAGTTCGGAATCTGAAGATTTATCAAAATTTGTGCTTTTCTCGCTTAGCTTACCATTTAGCAATGCTGAGGTTGAGAAAATTTTTAGTTATATGAATCTTTCTTATTTAAATGAAAATTAGAAATAGAATGCAAGAAAAACTCTTAAATAATTTGTTGAATGTAAAAACATGGCTGCATGTTCAAAAAATTGTTGTAATACCTATCAAATACCAGATAGCTTAATAAAAAAATTAAGAAATGCGAATTTCTATGATAATAATACAAGCAACAATTTAAGAATTGACCTCGAAGATGTGCCTGAATTTTAGTTTTGTATATTGTATATCGGTACTTAAAATTAAAAAAACCATAACAATGTTTATAATTTTTTATAGGAGAAGAAAATAAATTTAAGTGCGATAGTAATCAAATAAATAAATGTTTTTAAACTTGCTTCTGTGTTTTTTTTTTATATGCTTATTTAAATTTATTTAGATATATATCTTTGAAATTGAAAGTGGAATATTTAGCATATTTTTTTTTTTAACAAAAAGCATATTTTTTCAAAAATCTTCTGGTCACACTGCTTACGAGCTGACGTTGAGCTCCGTGAGCTCCCTGAATGTTTGAGTGTATGCGATATTTGAAAATAAAACCCAGTAAGAAAATAATTTTACTGGAGCCAGCAGTAATACAATAGAAAAGCAGTGACATTTTCAACTATAGTTAAAAAATACTTTTATTTTTTAAGTATAGTTAAGTACAACTTATTTATTAAAATATATGTATGGCGTTTTATAATAACATCTTAAGTGTAAAAATCAGGTTTCTAGAAATCTTCTTCAAAGATTTCAATCGACAGACAAGTTGTTTGAAAGGATGTTTCGTTTTTGAGCCAAAGTGGCTAAGGTCATGCTAGAAACTCCTGATTTTGTGTGTTTATAGGGCTTTATGCGTGAAGCACAACTTCATCAATAACTCAGATCTGTCTTCGACGTCAGATGTTATTATAAAACGGCACAGATATATAATATATAAAAGGAAATATTTAAGAGTTTATAGGCAGTTTAAAAAATGGAGACAATTCAGTTGCATAATGTTTTGACGTACATTCAATTAAAATTTATAATGCTTTATTAAAACGTGTTTGTAGTTTATAGGCATAAGTATAGAAATCTTATGTATCCGGTCACAGATTATAGTTCTTGCTGTGTTGCTTACGTTTTTTTTGCTTACAGTGGAACATTTTTCAAATTTGGTTGTTTCTTTACCAAACAAAATTTATAGAGGGAATTATTCAGACGTTCAGACTTTGCAGCTATGAAATAGATGTCATTGAAGCAAGTTTAATTTAAAATTATTTTATTTATGAGTAAAATATATTTGAATTGTGCTGACATAAAGAAAAAAATGTATCAAAGAAAAATATATGAAGTAAAATGTTAATAAAAAAATTATAGCTTCAACACAAATTGGAAAATTCCTTATTTATGTCGCGATCATGGTGATGAGTCACAATGCCTTTTAAGCAATAAGGATATATTGTGCAAAAATTCCAACGTCAAAAGGCATTATGATAATCTTCATGGATCTGAATTTAATAAGTACGATGGTGAAGATAGAAAGTCACTGTATGAAGAACTTATTTTAGGTTTTGAAGTAAAAAAAATTGGTAAGTATTAAATAATAATTTTTGACCTTAAAAAAGTATAGGAACTCTATTTTTTACATTAATGTAGGATGATAACTTTTCGAATACCCACTCCGTTAGTTTTAGCTATGAAATAGCACTTGATTTAGTCCGCGGAAATCATGCATTTTGTGATGGTGATTTTATAAAAACTTGCATATTAAAAGCAGTTGAAATTTTATCAAAGGAAGAGCTGCCCAAATATGAGGCAATAAGCTTGTCTAGGTCGACAATAACAAGACGATTGCAAGATATGGCAGAAGACACTGAACAGCAGCTAAAGGCTCGTATAAAAACGTTTGTTGCAGTATCCTTAGCAATAGATGAAAGCACTGATTTTTTTTTCTCTATCAATTTTATTTGCAATCTATCAGCTAGGACAATAAGCAAATATGTTGTAATTGTTGTAATAATAATACATACAAAAGTTGATCTCCATTAAGAGCAACATTATTTACAAAATTTAATTTGAATTAAATTTAACTTCATTTTTTAACTATTACAATATATACTATTTACATGTATGCATATTTACAATCATTTTCTAAAAGGCAAGTCTAAAATATGGTGTCTCTTAAGTCGCCTGACTTCATCACTCTCATCAAATAGACAAATGGCTAGTGGATTTACATGGTTGCTTAACCTCTCTAAGTATCTCGAGCTAATACTTCTGATCTCGTCCTTAACCATCGGAATGCTTAGGTCCTTATGGATTGCTTCATTTGAAATAAACCATGGTGCGTTGACTATTAGTCTAAGTGTTTTAGACTGGTACCTTTGCAGTATTTCGATGTTGGAATTGCTTACTGTTCCCCAAATTTGAACCCCATAAGTCCATATGGGCTTAAGGATGGATTTGTAAATTCTAATTTTATTTTCTATTGTAAGCTCAGATTTTGGTCCAAGTAGCCAGTAGAGTTTTTATTTTTTTTATTAAGTAATTGCCTTTTGGCCTGAATATGATTTTTCCATGTGAGCCGCTTGTCCAGATGTAAGCCAAGATATTTGACAGTTTCTTTTTTTGGAACTGTTAATCCGTAGATTTTAATAGGTGGACATTCTTCTCTTCTCATTGTGAAAGTAATATGTGCAGATTTTTCGGAATTAACTTTTATGTTCCATTTCTGCAGCCAGCTTTCAATTTTATTAATGTGGCTTTGCAAAAAGTCGGAGGCAACAGAAGGTGTTTCATGAGTTGCAATAACAACCGTATCATCTGCATATGTTGCTATTAAAGTACCATTAGATGACGGCATATCAGACGTGTAGATAGTATAAAGTACTGGACCAAGCACACTTTCCTGAGCAACTCCAGCATTTATGACTTGTATATTTGAAATCTCCTCTCCAATTTTAACATAAAATGTGCGGTTTTTTAAATACGAATTAAGGATCATATAGTAGGGATGAGGAAGAAGTTTCTTTATTTTGTGTAATAGGCCAGTATGCCAAACACGATCAAAGGCTTGTTGAATATCTATGTTGAATATAATATGATGTAACAGATAATGCTCAGTTAGCAGTCTTCATACGGGGTGTTGATACCGAGTTTAATGTCACAGAGGAGCTACTTGACATAATTGCGATGAAAGGAACAACAACAGCATCAGATATTTTTACATGTATTGATGACTGCGTTGTACGGATGGATTTGCCATGGAAAAAAGTAGTTTGTGTTGCAACTGACGGAGCACGAGCAATGACAGGACATAAGACTGGTTTTATTGCTCGGCTGCGGCAAAAATTTCGATTCGAAAATTTAAATGATTTTGTTGCGGTACACTGCTTTATCCATCAAGAAGCTCTTTGCGCCAAATCTTTATCAGTAAAGAATGTTATGGATGTTGTTGTTAAGTGTGTTAATATGGTTTGAGCACATGGGTTAAGCCATCGATAGTTTAAAGACTTCCTTGATATGTGTGGACAAGAACATACCGACATTCCATATTTTTGCGAGATTCGATGGCTGAGTCGTGGCAAGACTCTTAAGCGGTTTTTCAAACTAAGAGGACACATTTATGAGTTTTTGGTAGGTTTATCTTTAATCTTTGCAATTGTATTATTTAACTTTACTCTGCAAACATAGGGAAAAAAAGTAAGCCATATCCGATTTTGCTTGACGCTGAATGGATTGCTGATTTAGCTTTTATGACGGACATAACCCAACATCTAAATTCGCTTAACTTGGCTCTTTTAGGACGCGACAAGCTCATTAGCAATATGAATGATGAAATCGAGGCATTTAAGACGAAATTGGCTCTCTGGAAACGGCAACTAAAGGACAACAATTTTTACTTTTTCCCGTGCCTACAAATGAGTGCAGAAAATCAGGTTATTAATGCAACCAAGTTCTGCAATGAAGTTTCGAATTTAGAAAAAGAATTTACAGAGAGATTTTCGGAATTATTTACTGTAAAAAGTAAGCTATAAATGTTCGTAAATCCTTTTGCTATTGACCCATATACTGCACAATCAGAATTGCAAATAGAGCTAATAGATCTGCAATGTGACACCCGAGAGAGAAATAATCATAAAGAGCTGGCTTCTATAGTTTATTTTTATAAGAAACTGTGCGTTTTGGAATATCAAACAATTCGTGAATTTGCTATTAATATAATAGCAATGTTTGGCAGCACATATTGTTCCGAGCAATTTTTTTCAACAATGAAATTAAATAAAACTCGCTTGCGAAATCGTCTTTCAGACGATAACATGAGGGCTGCGTCTTTCATCAGCACAGGAAATACAGCCTAATATTAATGATATAATTTTAAATAAACGCTGTCAGTTATCATCTTAATAAAAAATATTATATAAATGTTATATCAATTCTTTTTTATTTATGTACTATCGAACTCATTTTATGGATGTTGGATATGGAAAAAACAATTTAATTTTTAAGGCTGCATATTAGTGTTTTTGCCCACCGTGCAATGTTGTTGAATACAAATACATACATGAGTTTTAGAGAACAAAATTGTGAAGTTAAACTCCGGCTCATGACAGAATAACCAGGTAGATGCACTAGAAATACGCTCTCTCCGACAACAAAACAATAACAAAGGCGTTATTATAACGTCAAAATGAGCTGTTTTGAAAATGTTATCAATTTTAACTTACTTATTTATTCAGTTTTGACAATGGATTTTCTGGACTGCCTTTAACTTCAACGATTCCGTCGCGATAATTCGAAAACAGTTCATTAATTGTTAGCTCCGTTCCAGCACGATAAAATGAGCAAACAATCGTCGATTTCATTAAATAAATTTTGTTTTCCAACAGCAATTTTACTTGTCAAAATATGTTTTTACAGTTTAAATCAGTCGTACATAGCTACACAAATAAATTGGTTACTACACAATCGAAAAAGTAATCGAATGAAAATTATATTAAAAGTAAACTTTCATTTGCTTTATTTAAGGCCAAACTACAATTAATTACGTATTATATCTTAAAACACGGCTCATTTTATGAAATTTTTAAGATTTTTGTTTAGTTTTTTTACATGTTCATACATAAAATCTGGGTACTCAATTGATTTATACGGTTGCAAATAAATTATACATCCTTGTGCCTGAACGAATAAACATAAATTGTCAATAGTGACATTATAGCTACGCCAATGTTTTGCTCTTTCGTTTTTTGCTCTCCGAATTGCATCTACCTGGTTATTCTGCCATGCTCCGGCTGACAGTTTATTTTCTCATCTCAATTTTTTCCAATTTTGATTGGCTGATTTTGGAAAATAAAAATCAGTACTTCCGCAGCGCAGTTGTGATGAACATCAAAATTTGGGAATATACATTAAATTTAATAAATTTATTTTTCTGCTAAAGAAATACGTAATATTTCTTCAATGTCGGACAATCAAAATGAAGAACACTCCAAAAAATTTTTTCTCATTCTCATACATGTGAGAAAAGTGTTCTTCTGTATTGAATCGATGTATACTTTATTTCGTTGTATGTGATGAGCCGCTGTGAGCTCGACGCCAGCAGCGTGAGCTGATGAGTTGGGCATCACTAGCCTAGTGTATAAATGGGATATGAAGATAAACATACATTTCGACATCAGGTGCAGATTTTAAGTTAAAAATTAATTTGTTTTTTTTAAAAACACAAACACTATGTAGACAAAATATTAAATAATTAATATTACATTTCAAAATAATCACTAAAAATATTCAGCTGTCCAGTTCAATTCTATTGCGGCGGCTAGGCGGAAATATGGAGTAACAACTAGCTTCAACTCGTTTTGCGTGTCGTCAAGTATCTTCTTTTGATAAAAAAAATGCTATACAAGCCATTTATAGCGTTAGCAGCGTCAAAAAGGAACTGTGAACCCAAAGTTCATTCTGTAGCTCCCAACACTTTTTGGGAAAAAAAACTTATGTTTTCGTATAACTGATATTTGTATAACTATATTTAATAATAAAGACGCACATGGGTGATTTTAATTATAAGTAACTGCTTGCACTTCACAACTTCAACGTTGAAACGATGCGAGTCGAATCCTCATAATAAATCTTATTAATAATTTAATGTGTGCTTTAAAAGTTTATTACTTATATAGCTTACCCTACAAGTGTAGAGTATTAAATTCTGTTATATGCAAATATAAAGTGGCAGCGGTTATTTTAAAGTTAAAGAAAAGTGTAAATAAATAATAATTGCAATATAAAAATTAATAATTATGTTATAAATATAAAAGATATTTACAATTTTTGCATGGAAATTCATGAAGCAAAAAATCTGAATGTGACGTTCTTTGTATATTGTGTGAAAAAATGTGCATCAAGTTAAATGTTGTTGAAAATAAACAACTTTTATAAATCATTTAAAAGAATATGGGAAAAATGTGATTACAATAAGAACAATTTTTTAAAAAATATGAAAACAGCTTATGATATAAGTCAAATATCAATTTAACTGACAAAAAACAAGTTTACCATCTACGGAAGACAAAAATCCAATATCCAGTTTAAGACGAGGACGCCTACAAAAATCTTATGAAATGTCAGCAAAATCTTCGAAACACAAAAAAGTATATCATCATGCTGAAGATATAAGCTTAGATAAAGCATTCGATATCCTAAAGTTTTCTGTCACTCAAAACGAGAGAAAAAATACGTTTATTTTCCATGCTTACAATCCACCCAGTGAAGTTAACATAAAATTTTTGTGCATATTTTATTTCATAAGAAACTACCTTAATAAATTTTCTAGGCAACACAAAAAACTGTTTTGAAAAATCTGGATTGGTTCAAAAGTTACAGATTTTTGGACAGAGAACTGGCCTAAAAAGTGCACTGTGCGACAATTAAAGCAGTAAGTATTTGAGATCAAGCCTAAAAATGTACCAGGGATTGTGTCTGTTACCGTTGCATCCTATTTTTTCGCTATACATTTTGATTAGACGAGTCTGCCGAAGTACATCATAGAACTGAAGCGAGGTTTTTTCGAATTTTTATTACTTAATATTAAGAATTTTTTTTAATTACATGAATTAAAATTGTGAGCTTTAGATCAAGTAAGTTTTTAAGAAGGCAACAACAACAAGAACTCTGTATAGAGTCAATCACTCAGCTGAGTAGACAGTCTGTTTCGGAAATCGCTACATTATCCTCTTCAGTAGTCTTTGAGTGATTAAGCTGTGATCAACTACTCACTGTCTTAAATTAGTATATGAATGTGCAGATCTTGGAATTCATTCTTATGAATTGTATGTCTGCTAATCATATGACATTTTAAAGCAGTAGGCCATTTTATAGATCACCGCCATCGATTTTTTTTAATAACATCATTTAAAACACGAATCTTTTTTAGACGGCATATGAATCAACTCAGTCTCATACGTGCACTTTATATGTTTTATGCAGGTTCTTCCGTGACAAGAAGCGAGTCACAAAACTGATTTATTCTCAAACAGCGATAACAGTCACAAAATTGTGTATATTAATCAGGGCTGCCTACTTATGGGAATAACACAATTTTTGGGTAATTTTAAAAGGCTTGTGGAATCAGGAATGGGCTCTTTTATTCAGAGAATTCAATAAGACATCTGATTTCCAATGTTTAGTTGTGGAAAATTTAAAAATATATAATAAAAATTAAATTTCAATACCTTCAAGCATACTATGGAAGTAGTAAAACAACTTTTTCACCACGCCTGTTAAGAAAAAACATAGCAAAAACGCTCTCATTGCTTGTTTTTTCCGCAAGCTGCATGCCTGAATTTTCTATACCTTTTCAACAATTCTTGAAAAATATGCTGTTATATTTTTTTTTTTGTTTGTTGAGCCTCATGCCCTGCAGCCGGAAGTTAAAATTTTTGAAGAACTGCACGAAAAGAAAATAAAAAGCATTCTATGCTTAAATAAAGCTTCAGTTTTAAGTAAAACTGAGTAAACTGATAAAAGTATATCAGTTTACTCTCAAGCGTAAATTTCTCAATTCAAGCATTATTTTTGCTAGAATTGATCAAATTTAAGGCACATGCTATCAAGAAAAAATGTTTAATTCAATAAACATTTGCTCAAAACTCTAGAATATTTTTTGCTAGATTCAAGTTTGATATTTTTTGAAGAGAAAAAAATTTTCTTGATTCAATTAAACAGTTTGCTGAAAACTAGAATAAAATGCTTCATTTGAAAAATTTATTTTCCTTGAATTGAGAACAATTTGCTTGATTCAGATTAATAATTTTCTTAATACTATAATGTTTGGCTTGATATAAACAACTTCATTTTATTTTTTAGAGCAGAATATGCTTAACCTCTTCAGTCCCGCACCAAGAAATACAATGAAAAAGGATTTTTTTTAAGATATTATTCTTAAATAGGGTCTAGTTAAGATATTTCTGCAAAAAAAAATTAAAATTTAAATTTTTTTTTTGAAATAATAGTTTTTAAATGTGCTCATATATGGACATATTGTAGTTTTTACAATATATTCTTTGTTTATTAACACTTTTTTACTTTCCAGACATAGGAGCCTTCTTACGCGATATATTTGCATTTTGCATTAAAAATTTTTTTTGGAAGTAATAGTTTATATTGTACATTTTTTACAACAAATTTATTATTTATCAACACTTTTTTACTTACCATACAAAGGAGCCTTCTTACGCGACATATTTAAGAAATTAAAGGAAAGCTTATGAGGGAGAGTATTTTTTTCTATCCATTGTGCCAATATTTGAAAGAAATAACGACAAATCAGAAAATATTTCAATACAAGAACTTTTTTCCACATATGTGACCATTTTACCCGAAGTGGCTAATCCAAGTAAACTATTTGGTGAAAACGAGAATAATTTATTCGATTTGTTTTCCTAGAATTGACAAGAATTTGCTTCATCCAAATAAACAATTTTCTCAATATTAAAATGCTTTGATTTTTCTTTTTCTTATAAAGCGAAGATATTCCTTGATCCAAGTAATTATTGCCTGAAAACTAGAAAGTTTGCTTGATATATAAAATTTTTTTGTGTCTTGTATCTGAAAATAGTCACTAGCTAGCTACATTGTCTTTTTAAATTAAACAAAAATTTTTCATATTTTATAAATGTTTTATTTAATTGTTTTTAATAAATTTTATAAAAAAATATTATAAATATCTAAAATCCTAAATTCACGGGCTCTAGGTTCAAAATATTAAAAATGAAAAAACTTTTACAACTGAAAGCTTTACAATTGAAAGTTTTCTATATGACCCATTCTTTATTATTACGTTAATTTTCAATGATTTAAATACAAATTCTAAATATTTGATAGTTTAAATCATTCTTACACAAATTCTGGATGTTTGATAGTTTAAAATCGTTTTTTAAGCTTTTTGGGTCAGGTTAAAACAATTAATTGATCTAACGAATTTTTTCCAAAGAAAACAACATTCATGATTTAAAATCAAGAATGATTTAAACTATCAAACATTTAGAATGTGTATTTAAATCATAGAAAATTAATATTTTTAATTTTTATTGCCAATAATACTTCGATAGCCGCACAGTGGGCTTTTTTCGATTTTAAAATGACATTTGCACTATCTCAGAAACTATAGAAGCTAGGGCCATGAAATTTTGTACAAATGAGTCTTAGCCTAAATTAAGTAACAGCAAATTAGAATTCTAAGTCAACTGTATCGCCTACCTCCCATACAAACCATATTTTATTTAATAAAAAAAACACGCATAAAATTGCTTATTTATGTTTTTAAAAAAAGTAAATTTAGTTTATTTAACTTCACTTAAACGTCATGCTAAAAATATTTCAAATCAGATAACTTTTAGATATATCTTTTATAGAACTGTATTACCAAATTAACGAAATTTAAAAAAAAAAAATTAAAAAAGCTAGATGCAGCAGATTTTTACAGAAACAGAAGGTAGAAGTACGATTTTTTTTGATGGTTATAGCCTTCGGGTTCATCCTAAATTAGCTAAATATTCTCTAGTAAATTTTTCTTAAATTTTCATTCCCTGAAAAATTTACAGTCATATTTCAATGATTTTTCTATTTTTATTTATTAACATTTTTAATTGTATTTTATATTAAATTTAATGGCGATTAAGATATAAAAAAGTTCGAAAAACAAAGCATTCATATATACTTTTTGCTCGAAATTATTATTGTTTAAGCTTGATTTTATTTTTTGGGTTTCATCGAGCTTATTTTAGTTAAAACATTTTAAACTTTGACGAATTTTATAAAAAACCATGCAATTCATCACGTTTTTAATACCACCTTTATAATACATGTTTCATAATCTGACGAATATAAATTTTTTATAAAATTTTACAAAAAAAAAAAAACCTAAATGTCATTCTAAAATTAAAAAAAAACGCACTGTCAGCGATCATCTTCAGGAAATAACTTAAAAAGCACATACAATAATTTTTACCTATTTTTTTCACTTGAACAATTTAAATTATTAAAACATTTAACAATAAAACATTTAACATCTGAGAACAACATGAAACATTTTCAAAATTTTTAATTATCAAACAAGAACTTAAATAAACAAATTAACAGACAATTGCCGTCGGCGATCGAAATATTGGCAATAAAAATTTAAAAATTAAAACTATTATGGTTTTTTATTTTTTTATATTTTTGAGCTCGTAAAACAAATAAAATAAATATCTTATTTTAACAGATTTTCTTAAATCATGTGATATGAGATATGAAAGCATTAAAAAGGTTTAACAGCACAAAATTATATTATTAAAAATACAAAATTTCCATATCTCTTAATATTCAAAAGCAATAAAATTCCTATCGAAAACAATTTGACATTGCTAAAAATATATTGAAAAGCATTTGAATTTTAAAAAAAATTGGGGTTTGTCTTAAGTTTTGCATTTAAATTATTCTAATTTGCAAAATGAATTACGTATCTTCAGATGAGAAGTGAGAAAGTGTTTTTTTTTCTCCCATAATTTTAAGGCTTAAGGTTGAAAGATTTAAGATTGGCAGTACTTGTATAGATTTTTATGATGAAATCAAGCGATTTTGATATAATTTTATATTTTCTTAAATCAAGCAAAATAATTGCTTAATTCAAGAATATTTGTAATAACCAAGTCTGCGTTTTCTTAAATTAAGAAAATATCTTCTTGATTCAAGTCTTGTTCCAGCTTCTAGAATCAAGTATTTTATACTTGTTTCAACCAATCATTTATTTAACTCAAATTTGGAAACAAATGCTCGTTGCAAAATTTTCTTAATTTTATTTCTAAATGATTGATTTGAACAAATGAGGCGTTTTGGTAAGTTTTCCAATTTTCTTAGATCTAGAAAAATATTTGCTAAACATAAGGATATTATTTCGCTCCGTATGTACTGTGTTAAAGCTCAAATAATGGATTTTAACAGAAAACTAACCGTATTTCGAAATTTTTCAGGGTATTTTAGGTAATCATATAAAAAAGTTTTGATTTTTTTATTTTCGTCTATGAAGGTTAATAAAAACAAATGGTTGCATTTCGAAATTTTTCAAGGTATATGAGAAATATTCATTATGAAATCATATAAAAAAAATATTTGTGTTTTTTTTTTTTTGATTTGTTAATAAAAACAAATGGTTGAAAGCAGTGTTTAGGTGTACCTTAACCCTTAGGAAGGCTTTATTTTTTGTTTTGTTTTGTATGCCCTTTTTTAAAGAAGTATATTTTTTTTAATATATAACTAAAGCTTTAGTTCACCAAAAGTAAAATATTAGACTATATCATAATATTTCACAAGTTCTATAAAATATATTAGTAAAGACTTTCACCCAACACGAGCAGGTTTTATTTTATTTTTGTTTTATTAAAAATCTTTTTAGGAACCAAATTGATGGTCTTTTCCCATTGCAATTAAAAGTCCCATCGCTGACAAATTTTCTCAGAAGCTAACTATGTTCAGTTGACAAATTTTAAATATGGCAGCATTAACTGAATTACCATTTCTTAGAAATCATTAACCTTTACATTGTAGGTATTTAAGATTTGCAAATGCTCATTAAGCACATATCTAAGCAAATTAATAAACCCATATCCACTATGTCACAACGAGCGTCCATACTTTCAGATTGCCCAAAAAGTGGCCAAACCTGTAATGAAAAGGTTAAAGATGTGCATCTGTTAGTTGTTTAAGGAAATAAGTATTTTTTGTTTTCTTTTTTGTATGAAACCATATCATATCACTACATTTGCTATTGTAAAAAGTGCTTACTTCAGATGAAAATCTAAAACTGACGCACATACAGTCATGTGAAAAAAATAGGGACACCTATATTTTTATATTTGAAGCTGCATGAATTATATACAAGGTGCCCCAGATATAGCATTAATTCCCTCGGCTGGTGATTCTTCTTGATAAGGCGAATATAACACTTTATGGAGTTTCCTCCCACATTGTAAAACTTTCAAGATACAGGGTGTTTTACGGTTTCGGTACGTGTTTAGTATTATTGATATAGAATCTATACCACTCACAATAAAATAAAAAATAATATCTTCTATTTTAGAAAAAATATCAACTTTTTCATCAGTATATCAACCACTTTCGTGTCATGTGCTGTAGCGGAGCTAAAATTTTGATATTATCCAACGAAATATCAACAAATTTTGTATCTTTTCTTTTAGCGGAGCTGTTATCATCCAAAGTTAGAATTTAGACAAATACTGTTGACTAAGTGCATTTTAACATGAAAAGCAGTGATTTTAAATTTTGACGATTACAGCTTTGCTTAAACAAAAGATACAAAATTTGTTGATATTTCGTTTGATAATCTCAAAATTTTAGCTCCGCTGCAGCACATGACACGAGAGTGGTTGATATTTTGATGGAAAACTTGATATTTTTTCTAAAATACAAAATATTATTTTTTATTTTATGGTGAGTAGTTTAGATTCTAGATCAATAATACTAAACACGTACCAAAACCGTAAAAAACCCTGTATTTTGAAAGTTTTACAATGTGGGAGGAAACTTCATAAAGTTTTATACTCGCCTTATTATACTCACCTTGTATGTAATTTATGCAGCTTTAGATATAAAAATACAGGTGTCCCTATTTATTTTCACATGACTGTAAATTTTGTACCACTGTTTAGGTAAAGAATCCATTTGGTACGCAGAATTCCAACGCTCCTTACTTCGATTACTGACGAATTTTGTGAAGGTCATTTTAAAAATGTTTGTTTATTCAGATATTTATTGTATTGGTCCAAATAGCCAAATAAGCATGAACGGGTTAAACTCATCTTAATATTATATTTGAGATAACTGAAAGCCAAAGATAATGTGTGACGTTGGGGTTTTTCTGCAGAATACTTAATCTGAAAAAACATTTTTTTTTATTTGCAACTCAAAAATAGTTGCTTATCTATACTATATGTATATGTGACAAAAAATTATACTTTGCAGTTCGGATCGTTATCAAATGCTCAGTATGCTATTAATATGCAACTTAAGTGGTTCTACTTTGAAACGCTACTCTTTCTGCTGCTGCTATGCGGCTTACGCATAACATTAAGCTGTCTCACACCCTTGGGAAATCCTGGCAGATTAATGCCCATGCCGGAATGCACTTCAATGTTGGAACTTATTCAGCGTTATCGAGATACTAATCTGCCTGCGCGAGTGCGAACTTTTCTACAACTGAGTCATTCACATGTCCTTAATGGTCAGGTGAGTCTGTGTCCCTAAATTGTTTCCAAACATTTCCAAACATAAGCCTGTATTCTTGCCAGGATTTTGTGTGCTGTGGCGAAGTCATTAATTTGGAGGAAACTGACGGTGCTGCCATATTGCGTAATTTCGCAAATGAATGCGGTGATAATGTGAATAAACGCATTTCTTTTGGCACAGAAACAACGCTGATGCGTTATCCCTGGTCGGTGTTGCTGATCTTCAACTCTAGGGAACAGTTTAAATGTGGTGGTACACTGGTGACACATCGCTATGTTCTGACGGCAGCGCATTGTGTGAAAGCAATTGATTGGGAGCTGTAAGTTGAATTTCAAAATATATTCTAAGACAGAGGTGGGCAAAGTTGCAGTAAGGGTATTTCTACCGAAAGGGGTTTTTGTTTACACGCTGCTCGAGTCACGGGTGACAGAGTATGCTGTATAATATCAGTGGCAAAAGGAATGAGATATATCAGACAGTATGTATACTGATAGAGCTCTTAAAACTCTCAGACACATTTTGGAACTTAAATTACAGTTCCCGTGCGTCCGGTGGAACTTTTGGAAATGAAATCTTCCTCTGCCGGCGTTGCTGCCGTGGCAGTACTGCATTTATTTAGGTATTTATGAAATTTTGTACTAGAAGGGTAATATTTAATTTGTAGAGTTTGGGTATTTTTACGAAAAAATTTTTGGAAAAAATAACAGGTGGCTAAAGCTATTTTGGAAAAAATCAATTTATTGTTTAGGATAAATTTAATTCCATTTATTTAGGTAGTTATGACATTGTTTACTAGAAGGGTAATATTTTGTATATGTAGAGTTTGGGTATTTTTAAGAAAAAATTCCTAAAAATTCAAAAAATGCTATATTTAAAAAAACAAAATCACAGGTGGCTAAAGCACAGTCTTAAGCTATTTTGGACAAACAATTACAAAAACCAAAATTTTTATAAAAAAGTTATACCTGTTTAAAGTTGACTTAATTCAACTTGTTTTATTGCAAATATTAAAAACAAACTTTTAGGTTTTCTGAATATAATTTTTTAATTCTGCATGCATTCATTGGTGATTGCATTTGATAAAATCTTTTATTTACCACGCTTCGAAATATATTAAGGTAGTATTATTTATTATATTTTAACAGATAATAAACAAATTGAAATTGATTTAATAGTAAATTCAAATTATTAAAATTTATAAATTATTTTCTACTACTAATGAAAATATTTCCAATATGACTTTTTACGAATCTTACAATTTGTACAATAAGTAGTCCTTTGTACAATTAGTAGCCCTTTGCAATTGTATATTACTTACCTTTTAGGTATCTTATAACCCTGGCTTATACCATTTAAACTGCAGTGAGGTTTTTCTAATTTGTTCTTATTATTTCATATAATATATTTCAAACTAAAATCAAAGCTTCACAAAAAAATGTATCCAAAATATAATATTATGATTTTTTTTTTTTTGGATATGTATTTAATATATATTATATGCAATAATATTATTTATAATTTATTTATAATGTATCTACAATATTATACTAATTTTGGTATGGAAAATATATACAAAATATAATATTTCAAATATTATACTATTTTGTAAAAATCTATTTATTGTATATTATTTACAAAACTATTATGTTTAATTTATGTTGTATTAACAATATTGACATAAAACAATTTTGAAAATATGTTAATGTTTTTGGTGTCGAAATAGAAATTTGTTAAAATTAAATTGGCCAAATTTTTCTATAGTAAAACGTATTTAAATAACTAAATTTACGTTAGTAAATAGAAGGCAAAAGGGGCATGGTCAAAACAAAGTTTGTTTAAATCTTATCTTGGATGGATAAAATATGTGTACCCAATTTGAGCAAAATCCATCTTGACGTTAAGATTTGTATTAAGTTCATATTTGTACCACAGTGCTATCTGGTGTTAAAGATAGATCCAAACAGAAAGTGCTGAAAGATTTATCTTATGTGAAAACTCCTGCTATTTAAATATTTGTGCTGCATATTCATTGATTTGTGGGGTTTCCACACCCCCTTTTACCACCCACGGTCACTGGGGTTTTCTTTTATTTGTTGGGAGCAGAGCAAAAACTGTCAAAAACCATGCTCGAGTTTTCCATTTTGTTACCAAATACTCTCAATCAAATGGTTGCGCACGTAGAGCGAATATCAGAGCATTTACCTTCAAGCACATTTTAACAAAATTCGTTGACTTACAGCCTTGACAATTGGTGTTCTGTTTTGATATTTTAAAATAATAAATATAAATATATAAATATAATAATAATTATATAATAATTAATATTATAATAATAATTAATAAATACAATTTAAAAACAATAACTTTGTAGATAAGGTAAGGTTACGTACTTTTAAGTTGTAAATATTTTTTAGGTTAGCTAGTTTTAAGTTGTAAAGTATTTTTTTATTAGTATTAGGATTAGATTACATAATAGGTTGTCATTTTAGTTTGTAAGATATTATATAACATAATAAGTTTTCATTTTAGTTTGCAAAATATTATATGACATAATAAGCTTTCAATTTAGTTTGTAATATATTATATGAAATAATAAGAACAAATTAGAAAAACCTCACTGCAGTTTAAATGGTATAAGCCAGGGTTATAAGATCCCTAAAAGGTAAGTAATATACAATTGCAAAGGACTACTAATTGTACAAAGGACTACTTATTGTACTAATTGTAAGATTCGTAAAAAGTCATATTGGAAATATTTTCATTAGTAGTAGAAAATAATTTATAAATTTTAATAATTTGAATTTACTATTAAATCAATTTCAATTTGTTTATTATATGTTAAAATATAAT
Organism: Dichetophora obliterata; assembly: GCA_963920525.1. Classification (NCBI taxonomy): domain Eukaryota; kingdom Metazoa; phylum Arthropoda; class Insecta; order Diptera; family Sciomyzidae; genus Dichetophora; species Dichetophora obliterata. The sequence goes on from OY986437.1 coordinate 35,727,191, forward strand.
AAATAATACTACCTTAATATATTTCGAAGCGTGGTAAATAAAAAATTTTATCCAATGCAATCACTAATGAATGCATGCAGAATTAAAAAATTATATTCAGAAAACCTAAAAGTTTGTTTTTAATATTTTCAATAAAACAAGTTGAATTAAGTCAACTTTAAACAGGTATAACTTTTTTATAATAATTTTGGTTTTTGTAATTGTTTGTCCAAAATAGTTTAAGACTGTGCTTTAGCCACCTGTGATTTTGTTTTTTTAAATATAGCATTTTTTGAATTTTTAGGAATTTTTTTCTTAAAAATACCTAAACTCTACATATACAAAATATTACCCTTCTAGTAAACAATGTCATAACTACCTAAATAAATGGAATTAAATTTATCCTAAACAATAAATTGATTTTTTCCAAAATAGCTTTAGCCACCTGTTATTTTTTTTCAAAAATTTTTTCGTAAAAATACCCAAACTCTACAAATTAAATATTACCCTTCTAGTACAAAATTTCATAAATACCTAAATAAATGCAGTACTGCCACGGCAGCAACGCCGGCAGAGGAAGATTTCATTTCCAAAAGTTCCACCGGACGCACGGGAACTGTAATTTAAGTTCCAAAATGTGTCTGAGAGTTTTGAGACCTCTATCTGTATACATACTCTCTGTAATGAATGCAACAGCGACAATCTGTATTTCATATAAAACATAAACAAACTTTTCTACGTTCGCTTTTATCGTCTAACAAATTATAAATAGATCTAAGTCTGCGACAACAACAATTGTCTCTTTGTTGTGTTGACATCATAAAATTCGTTTCCATATAAAAACAAGCCTTCTATATTTTGACAATTGGCGTTTGTCGCATGTTGAAGTCATTGCGTTCAGGCCATCAACTTTACGAAAACCATATTTTCTCTCATTTATGTGTACAGAGTTGCCACTTATCATTATTATTATTTGTTTAAAAAATATTTGGCTAAAATTTTGACCATAGTTCTGTGTAAAATCACATGGAATTAAATATTTTTAAAAAACCTCTATAACTTCCTTAAATTTTTGATTTTTACTTTAAGTAAATTTGGATAAATGATTTTGATATTTTGCTAAGTAAGCTATGCTGATTTGACACTGCAGCTCCAAAGAGGTCCATTGCGTCAACTAGGGAGACCCTTTGCATATTGGAATTTTTGTTTTTACAAATTCAACAAGTGCATAGGTCTAGATTGTTCGTTGAGGTACCATTAGTAAGTTGTAAGATTTCAGAAAAAAATATTAATATTTAGATGTTCCTATAAACACGCAAATTTTAATAATTGATATTGGTTTGCCAAACAGAATAATAAAAAACAAAATTATCGATATGATCGTCCTTTTATTAACCAATATATTGACAAGTTTTTGAACGAAAAATAAACTTATTGTAAATAAGAAAAAAAAATTACATGACAATTAAAATTTTGCAGTACATTAAAATTTTTCGAGTTTTTATATCGAGGTTTAATGATATCTCAACGATCTCGAGATAAATCGAAATTTCGATATTGAACATTATTTTTGCAAATATTTTCAATATCGCAACGTTTGAAACGTCATCGGCTTTTGGACTGGACTAAAAAAGTGGCAAAAGTTGACACAGTTCAAAAAGTTTACTTGAAACATTTTCGTGCTAATATCCTAAAAACGTATGTATATATTATTGAGGATATTAACTAGCATATTTTATGTACCAATTTAAAATACATTTTATTAGACTCACCAAAAATAGATGAAATTCTTCTTTAGCTTTTTCGGCGTAACAAATATTTGACATGTAAGATTTCTATGAGAAAAACATGAGAACAAGGAGAGAAAAACAGTTAAAAGTTTTTTCGGAATGCTGTGGTTATATCTATAAACGATTTATTTTCTAAAATTATTCTTTTGTTCTTTAAGTGCATATGGGAGAAGTGATTTTTGTTCAGAATGTATTCCAAAAAAGGATTGCGTGCTATATTATTGTTTACGATCACACACACAGTTCAGCTATAACCCAGTAGTCGAAGTCATAAAGGAATCTTTAACGAATCATGCACGATTTTTCTTCTTCTATGACGAAACATGCTGATTCGGTCATACATTTCCTTGACGAAAATCTCATATAAAAGTTCCAAATTCGTGCACTGTTTGAAAAATTTTTGTTTTCGATGAACGAAAACAAGACGGATTTGTTAAGAATTATCGACATGCAGTAAATTTCTTTAAGAAATCATCATGACATTTTCGTGCACGATGCCCTGGACTGCAGGGAACTAATTCAGTCCTCTTTTTGACAATCCCTATAGGAACCGAATAGAAACAAACTAACTTGGTTTTGAGGCAGGTGAGTTATTTTGTCTTATAAGCAGGGCTATGATTTCAATGACTTGTCATAATTTTTCGGCTAATTCTAAGACCTTTCCTGGTTATTTAGAACGTCCATTTATGTTTTCTAAATTCAAAATATGAAAAGTTTTTAGGTAATTTTTTCGTCATTTTTCATCGTTTATTATCGATTTTAGTTTTCAGGTAATTTTTACTAGATTTAGGGCATTTTTTGGTAATTCATACCGATTTTTAAGTTATTTTATTGTCATTTTTTGATCTTTTTAATTTTTAGAGAATTCTTTTGGTTTTTTAGTTCATTTTAATGTTTTTTTGTAAGAATTTTTTCTTCTTTTTTTGTGCTAAGATATGTAAAAATTCAAAATTTTAAACATATTCCTTTACCAATAGAATCCCTTTAATCAAAAACTATACCTCAAGGAAAAGATGTAGCTTTTTAACTCGATGAAAAAAAGCTCTGCGCGTGGTGAAACTGACAAAAGGGTATGTAGAAAGATGAAACAATGATGTTAACAATTCCAAAATTAGCAATATGTATGATAAACAAAATTTGGTCAGAATTGCGAAATATATTAACGGTAAATAGAAATATGTTTGCTACAATCAAGGTCGAAAATGTAATTTTTTTGCGTGAGTTTCATAAACTTCGTATCATAAATTTCGCCACACCCAAATCCATTGATTTTTTTTTAAAAAACTTCAGAATTTTCCTTCTAATATTTATACAAATTTATGCTGAAAATTCAAATAACTAAACAAATACAAATACATATATACAAATTCATATTAATGCTTTAAAATTAAGAACAAATTTCTAATCTATGCAAAGTTAACTAGATTTTGATTGATTTATTTTAAACCAACATTAACATTTTTAAAATCAACTAATTTTTAAGTAGATGAAAATATAAGCAGACGAAGATTAATTGGCTTATTGAGCGGAAATCGCCATACAAAATATGTGAGTTCTATGGAAAAAAAAACGTAATTTTAAACAGTTGTGCTTGAGAAGAAACTATTTTATCAATTACTTTTGAATTAGTTGATTTTCACATAGGAATGTTACTTCCCCAAACTGATCTCATTCAAATCAAAAGCTATAGGCACAAAAAGTAACCCTGAGAAAAACTATCGAATTCATGGAATCTCCCGGCAAGACCCAGTAAGTTGCAATCCTAAATTGAGTTCAAATACAAAGTTGACCTTAGCGATAGGCAGACCTTAAAAAATAACCTTTGTTAAGATAACTGAAGAAAAGTCATTTATTTTTATGTAAAAACAATAAAAACATATACATTTTTTAATCAATCGGAAAACATTTACCCGACTCTCATCAAAGCATTTCGTTGAAGATGCCACAAAATAAGGGGAAAATATCGTGATTACCGTTGGTTGTTCTGTATCTAAACCTTAAATATCTTTCCTATTGCTTATAAATTGTCGGCCTTTGTAGTTTAGTGGAGAGTGCGTTAGACTATCAACCTCGAGGTCCCTGGTTCGAATCCGGGTTCGGGCATGATTCTTTTCAATTTCTTTGTTCTTTCCTACATCCAAAAAAATCCACAACTTAATTGTGAAAAATGTGGAATTAAAAAACAGGAACAACTAAGTGCTGGAAATGCTTGCCGAGGTTAAGTCATAACCTTAACCTTAGGCATTAAATGCCTAACACTAGCCTCGGCTAAAAGCAATTAAAATTGTCTTTAATGGTTGTTTCGTCTTATCAAATATTCACTTATAGTTCCATTCAATTCCTCTAAATAAATCTATTTCTTTCCTTTCAGTTCAAAGACCAAACCTTGTTTGTATAAGGTGCATGCCTTGGTTCTTTGATTTTTAAAAAAATAAAAAAGTGGTGTGGTCGGGGGACCACCGTCAGGAACGTAGATTTACGCTTTTTCTTCAATAATAATATAAAAAGAAATCCGTATATATTTATTTTTTTATTATTTTGTATTTTATATAAATTTTGCAAGTCCAATAATGTAAATGAACAATTAGATCAAAAAGTTTAACGTAATATTTTAAGAAAAAAGTTTTTTTTTATTGAAAATTAAGATGTAACATTATCATGAGAGATGAAAATATGCATTTTCCGTTGCTAGCGATGTTTGTTTCATGACGCAAAAAGGCTTTGAGCATTGAACATTCATTATGTTACTAGCGTCCAGAAAACTTTTTGAAATTCTTACATCAGATTCGAAAGTATGTGTGTGGTTGCTACGCTCGGTAGAAGTGAAACCTCCAGAAAACTGTTGAAATTTTTTGTACTACGACTTTTTCATTAAACATCGTAACATAAGAATGAGATAAAGCGACTTGAAAATAAAATTTCCATGCAAATATCTCCGCAGTTTTTATGGCCTTTTCCACACTTGGTCAACGCAACTCCAACTCAAGTTGCTGGCTTGTGTATTTTTACCGGAACCTTCAGATTAAGCAACTTGCACGCAACAAGTTCTCGACACGTTCTCAACCTGTTCAACGCAACGCGGCTTTCCGCAATTTTCATCGTCGAGTTGTTGCATCAGTTTGTTTGTTTTGTGAGTTCAATTATTTGTAGTGCAGCACGCTATATATTAATATTGTCTCATTGTTCTTCTTTATTTTAATGTTATAATAAGTACGTTTCCATGATGCCACTTATTTAATTTATTAATGCTTTTTCAGATGTCTTACACATGTTGCATGACTTTTGAAGAAAGTCTGAAAGCATTCGGTTTGTAGTTGCATTGCTTTTCAACTTTTTCGCTGTTGCGTTGAAGTTGCGTTGGAATTGCGTTGAATAAGTGTGGAAAAGGCCTAACTATATTTAATTTATATGTTTTTTTTTTGTGGAGTACAATAAAAAGACTTAACAAAATATTTCTTCATTGTGTTTTGTAATAATTCTTTCTATTCTTGTAACGAATTATATTGTCCTAGTGTCAATATTATTTCTAATACTGCCAAGCCCCTCTGTCCAATAACGCTCACTTACTGGATCATAATTTGTTATAATTGTGCCTTCCCCTGTACTAAATTTCAGTGCCTTATTGTCAATATTATTTGAGATACAGTAGTTTTTTAATGTTGCCACACCCCTTGTCGAATAACACCCACTTTCTATACCGTAATTAGTCATAATTATGCCTAACCTTGTACTTAATTTCAGTACTTTAGTGTCAATTTTATTCGAGAAACTTTATTCGCCCCATTGTCGAATAAAGCCCACTTACTTGACAGTTATTTGTAATAATTGTGCCTACCCCTGTACAAAATTTCAGTACCCTAGTGTAAATATTATTTGAGATACAATGTTTTTATAATATTAACTCACCCCTTGTCGAAAATCGCCCACTTTCTTGACCATTATTTGTCATAACTGTGCCTACACTTGTAATAAATTCCAGTACCCTTGTGTCAATATTATTCGAGATACAGGGTTTTTCTTCTTTTGCCACAATCCTTTTTCCAATAATTCCCAACTTACTTGACCTTCATTTTTTATAATTGTGCCAATTTCTATACTAAATTTCAGTACCCTATTGTCAATATTATTCGAGATAATATGTTTTCTAATTTTTTCACGCCTTTTTTTATAATAACGCCCACTTTTTTTACCGTTTTTTATCATAATTGTGCCTACCCCTGTAACAAATTTCAGTACCTTAGTGTCGATATTATTCGAGATTAGGTGGTTTTTTAATGTTCCACGCCCCTTTGTCCCCATACTTGAACTCACACACACATCAATTACACGGTTACGTAATATTTTCTACCAAATCGCACTACCCGCAAGCTGCGTAAAGGAACTTCGTTAAAAAAAAGTCGGTTGTAAAATGCAAAGACTGCAATATTTTTTGTCAAGTGAAAAGAAAAAATTTAAAAATATTTCAAAAACAAACAGTATGCATGGCTACCCGTGTACGAGAATCTGTATTGCGATAATCATAATAGCACTCTTTGCGCTCTGCGCCATCCGAAATCAATGTTGCATACTCAATGATTCAAAAAAACGGGTCTTTTAAAATTTTACTAGAAAATATTTTGCATAAAATCATGTTCAATGCTCATCAACTTTCTGAGTGTAGTTATAACTTGCTTTTAAAGGGTGGTTAAATTTTAAGGGCCGATGTTGAATGTGAACCACACCTAAACGTCAAATTTTTTCTGCATTTCATTTGACATTTCTCAATTTCAGACTAATTCAATTTGAACCATGGAAAGATGCACAATCGAGCAACGCTTTAAAGCAGTGTCGGGCAGCTTTGCACACTTGAGTTTGTATTTGTGCAGTAAAATATGTATTCATCTCACCTACAGAACGAGCAAAGCTTCAGTGTTCAAGCGAATGTCAAGCAGATAGGATCTGCGCTTGCGTGTTCCTTTAATATATTATATTATATATGTGTCGATAAGCAATAATAGCTTAAGTCGATTTAGGACAAAACTGAGTTATTGATATAGTTGTATTCCACGTATATATCATTATGAGCACACAAAATCTAGAACTTCTAGCATGACCTTAGCCAAAGATATGACACAAAAACAAAAGACCCTTTCATATAACTTATATGGCGATTGAAAACTTTAAAGCGAGATTTCTGGAAACTTTGAAATAAGACTTAAGCTGTTATTGCGCATCGACACAGATATAACGTAAGATTACACAGTATAAAATTGTGTGTATGCAAAATTTTTGGAAATATGTATAAAAAAATTTTATATTTTTAGAAAATAACGGCATGGCGCGGCATCAAAGAAGTAAAATTAAAAAAATATGCATAACAAGGCATTACGATAATTTGCAAGGCCAATAAAAGGTAGTTGTGGGGCATGCGATGGAGAAATTAATTATTTAAAAGCGGCATGTCCACATATATCATAAAGTTATGAGTTCCAAGTACGTATAGTGAAAGCATCTTATGCTGTCAGTTTACATTTACATTTCCGTCTGCTTATCTGTATTTGACATTATCCCTCTGTCGGCCCATTTCCTTTTGACATTCCGTCCACTACTTATTAATTTTACAAAAAATTACGCACTACAAATCCGAGCAAAAAAAACTATCCTATAATGCCTAGTAAGATTTCTGCAAAAAGCGCTTTAGCACTACTTTGCTTTCAGTGTGAACTTTAAAGCGCTCAATAATACATACTCAAGATGAGAAATTATAGGTGTGCAAAGCCCGACACTGCTTTAAAGTTATTTAGGCTTATTATGAAAATGGACGTTCAAATCAAAATGCATATCGTCCATTTGCATTTACACGCTTACAAGGTGCAATTGACTCAAGAACTAAAGCCACTTGACCATTTCAAGCGTCGTCAATGGTCAGAATGGTGTCAAGAAATGGCAACAGTGGATGATCAATTTTCGAAGAAAATCATCTTCAGTGATGAGGCACATTTTCACCTCAGTGGATTCGTCAATAAGCAGAATTGCCGAATTTGGGCGAATGCTATTCCAAAAGTGATTGTCGAAAAACCAATGCACCCACAAAGAGTGACTGTTTGGTGCGGTTTATGGTCTGGCGGCATCATCGGGCCGTATTTTTTAAAAAATGAGGCCGGTCAGGCAGTTACTGTGAATGGTGTTAGCTATCGTGAGATAATAACGAACTTTTTATGGCCTGAAATAGAAGATATGGATGTGGACGATATGTGGTTTCAACAGGAGGGTGATACTTGCCACACAGCTAACGAAACAATGGCTCTTTTGCGCGACAAATTCAATGGCCGTGTTATCTCACGTAGTGGCGATGTCAATTGGCCGCCAAGATCATGTGATTTGACACCGTTGGACTTCTTTCTTTGGGGTTATTTGAAAGAAAAAGTTTACGTCGATAAGCCAGCTACAATTCAAGAGCTAAACGATAAGATAATTCGTCACATTAACGGCATAGAACCTCAATTATGCCTCAGCGTCATCGAAAATTTGGACCATCGGATGGAGGTGTGCCGCCGAGTTTGCGGCAGCCGTTTGGCCGATATTTTGTTCCATACATAATTGAACCATACCAATATTATCATAATAAAAAGAAATGACAATAATTACCTAAATAATTTGAGTTTTATTTAAAATCAACATTGGCCCTTAAAATTTAACCACCCTTTATATCAGTTCTTTTATATATATGCCATTTGCTTGTTTTTGGTCAGTTATTCGAATAGTTTAAGTATTAATTTGTTACTGTGATTCAGTTGTTAAAATATATTAGGAAAAACCAATTGTATGAGGCACAGGTAAAACCATAGTTGTGGCATGAAATGACGGAACCCATTATAAATATACCAAAACTTTTTCTGCAAAACAATTTTATAAGTGCACCTGAAGATCCATTTGCAGAAAACGATAATTTGTTGTGTAGTAATGCGAAATTAAAAATAAATGCTTTTAATATGCAGGATATGCAACTTGCTCACGCTCTTTCGATTTCTTTAAAGGTGGGCTTTTAAGCCTCTCAAAAGTTTTCGGTTTGCTTTCCGATGCACCCTTGAATTCCTCGTACGACTTTACCCGCTGTCGCAACACAGGTGCAATATATTTTAAAGGTATTAACTTGCTTCTATTTATCGTCTCAGCATTGGAGTTCGCTTGGGTGAGCACAATATTCTGACGAATCCCGATTGCGAAGAGGATATGGCTGGTGAATTACGTTGCTCGTCCCCAATACAGGATGTTTTCATCGATAAGACGATATCACATCCTCTCTATTCCAAATTGACGTTCAATCACGATATAGCGCTAATACGTCTTAAGAACTATGTCACACTAATACGTTAGTTTCTTTAAGCATTTATATTGCCTCCCATTTTTCTAATATTTCTTTCTTAAGGATCTGTACGTCCGATTTGTTTGCCACAATTTCAACGTAACTTTGATGGAAATGATGTAGGAATCATTACTGGATGGGGTACTACGGAGAATGGTAAGTGGAGTTTTTAAGACTGTGGATAGATTCTTGTTATTGAAAACTAGTGATAGGATTAAGTTGTTTGAACTCGAATATAATCTGTTTCTCGATATAGTACAATGCAGTATAACTGGAGCACATAACAGTGCTATTACATCAATTTTGATACATTTTTAAATAGACGTTATTTTTACGATAAATATTTGTAGCACTGCAGTGCTGTGATACAAGGATCGAGTTTTTAAAAGTAATATAAAGAGGCTTTAATTTTTCAAAAAATTTTCCAAGTTTTTAAACTCTCTACGGTCCTTTGTAGCACAAATTGAGCACATCGTAGTACAAGTAACAAATTTTAAAAAGCAAGTTCCATTAATTTGACGTAATTTTTAAGAAATAATTCAGAAAAAGCCTTATTTTTTAAAATATTCATAAATTTATTTAATTTTCAAATGAACAAGCCCAACATTTTCTAACATTTTTTAATTTATATAAAATTCTGTATATCTGGAATAATTTTGTATGCAAGGAATAATGACTAAACTCAAAATATCGTAAAAAAAGCGATATGGAATTTATTTTAGTGCCAATTTTTAGAAGTATGCAGATATCAATTTTTTGCCCAAAATTGATCATCACTTATAACTGCACATATTTTTTTGGTAACAGTTCATATATTTCAAAAAAATGGGTCGTAGTTCGTGCAATTAAAATATAGTTTTTTATGATACTTTGAGTTTCGTTGTTATTCCTTGTGACCACAGATATAAAACAGTCCAATTTACTAATTCATGCAAATCATATCATAAGAATTTCTCATTTCTAATCAGAACATAATTTGTTCATTTTCAATATACCTTTTAATAATTTTTAATCGTTCATATATATTTTATATGCAGTTGCACTTACTTAAAATAAACCCGAAACAGCGGCTAAACAAGGGTCGGACAACGGGCATGCAACGTGTGTTTACTGGACTTTTATATTGAGCAGCTATCAAAACAGAGTCAAACATTGGCCATTAATCCGTGTTCGACAGCTGTTCGTGAAAATGGGCTTTTCTGATTACTTTTTGACCATGTTCGAACCCGTGCGTACCTTTTTTGACTGTTGTTCGGCTGATTATATTTTTAAAATTTTAAATTTTCAAAAGTTTACTTGAAAATGAACACATTTGAGTTGAATTTTAAAAGATGTTGACATATTAAGTGTAGCTATATCATGATTTTTTTCTCTTCTTTTCTATGCTTATGTTAAAATAAACATCATCCAAAGGCACACAAACAAATATTTTAATGAAGGCCCGTGTGCCCATCTATGGTGTGTCGCATTGTCAGCGTATCTATCGTAGCAGCCTATTCGATTGGAAGTATAGACTCTGCGCTTCAGGTAGTGATGGCGTTCAAACCTGCAAAGGGGACTCTGGTGGACCACTGTTTTTAGAACTCGAAGAGAATCCAGATATTAATTCCGGAAAGTTCCGTTTTATGCAAGTGGGTGTCATTTCATTGGGTACAAGAGTATGTGGTAGAGCTCTGCATTATCAAAATTTACCATCTGTTTTTACAAATGTGGCTGCTTATATGGATTGGATTGAGCAGAATTTGGAAATGTAGTTTTAAGTTTTCTAAAGAATATATGTTCAAACACCATTAAAAATAAAAATTAGTTTTTCATTCTGTACTCAAAGGCCAAAAAGTTTTTTAAAAGGAATTATCTTAACTTAAATATGCATACACTAACTACTATTTTAGGTATTTAACTGACGTTTTGTGAAAAGTTTTATTAAAAAAAGTATTGGTAAATATTTTAAATGCTTTTTTCGAGTTAAGCCTTAAAAATCGTGATTTTTTCGGTTTAAATGTAGGCATATAGTTGTGATCAAAGTGAGTAAATAAATAGTAAAAAGTTAAGTAAATATGTAATTCCAAATTCCAAAAATAAAAAATTTGCCTTTTTTGCCCTTTTTAAAATTATAAGCTTGTATATACATATATATGAGAGCGCACTCTATATAAATGTATACAAATACTTTATTAAAGAGAGATAAAGAAAAAAGCGATAAACAAAAGATGAAAAAATATGTTGTTGTTTTCGTCTGTATTTAAAAGTGCAAAGTGCCAGTGCTGTAGTTAGGATTTTTTTCTCGGGAGTCGGTGGAGTACATGTCGATGGAGTCACATGTATGATATATTGAAATGTGAATGTACGTTTATTGTATATTTCTATTCTTAATACTGCTGCATTATTTGTTAAACTATAGGTGTGTTTCCGTACTCTGCACTGTGTAAGATTTATGTAACTTCTGGTAAGCTCGAACTGAGAGAGTAAAAATGAAATTTGAGAAAATAAGCAAAAGTACGGAAACATCTTCTTGCAAGTTTCGAGCACAAAACAGCTGATTCTGACAGCAGACGAGTCAGACGTAAATAGCGCCAATTGAAATTGTCGTAGTTTTGTTTGTGAAGTAAATTTTTTAAAGCTATAAAATCTTTTAAGCTATGTTTTAAGTTATAAAATTACTTTAATGGAAGACTAAAAATGGAAGATCAAAAGAAACTGCAATTTGTAAGTTTATTTTTAGCAGCACAATTTGTGAATATTTGTGAAAAACATAAACAAACATTTGACATTTGCTTGTTCTTCTTGGTGCTTCTTCTTATTGATGCTTGTTCTTAATTTACTCAAAGTCTTGAGTTCTAGCACTCTCTGTGCACATTCTGTGCTCGAGAGATCGATTTTACGCTTGTTCTTCTTCTCCCATTTCTTACACAAAAAGAACGGAAACAGAAAATAGCGACTCACAAGTCACACAGTGTGAGTACGGAAACAGACCTTATATCTCTGGTATTTTATGCCTCCAACAGTGCATAAATATTTTATGCATGGATTTGAAATAATATATGTTGCGTAATGACACAGGTCAATCACTGTGTAGATAAATTTTCAACTTTTAAAAAAAACAAAAATACGCCAAGTCTCGTAAACTTAATTTTCGGTCGTAGAATTTAGTGGCACACTCAGTTTTTTCCAATCGCGAGATATTCAGATTTTTGATATTTGACCTTTGATCAAATCCAAAAAGTTAAAAAATTAAAAAAAAAATGGTTTTTTTAAAAAAACTTAATTAATTAGTTAATCGAGTTAGTTTTGTAGAATCTATGATTTTTCAAAAGTTAAGCCGTTTTGCTTTTTCCTCCATTTTGACCAAATTTATAGTTGAACATAAAAAACTTAAAAAAAAAATTCAAATTTTTGTACTCAAATTGTGCATTTATTTCATAAGAAAATTGAATTCTGAAAGTGAAAGCAAAATCGGAAGATGTCAAAATTTTTGGGCCCCAAAAATAAAAAATATTACTAAAAATGGGTTTAAAGGTGATTAAAATTCAATCGCGAATATCTCGAGATTTTGACTTGATTGGGGAAAACTGAGTATGCCACTAAATTCTACGACCGAAAATTAAGTTTACGCATCTCACCTTTTTTTGTGTGCTATCTCAAAAAGTCACCTTTAGTGATATCTGAAGAAGCTCAAGAATGTCGAAAATTTTAAAAACTTTAGAGAGCATTGTTATCGTAAATGTAGTCGCCACATGGGCAGCGAAGATATTTTAAACAAGTTCCTGATCACTTCTGATTCCTTGATATCTGGCAAAAGGAAGCTGCCAAAAAAAAACACTTGTGGGTAACCACAGAAGCTTTAAAACTCCTAAAATGTGAAATACTTGAAAATGATGTCATTGAAGATGATGATGATGATGATGATGGTGATGGTGATGGTGATGGTGATGGTGATGGTGATGGTGATGGTGATGGTGATGGTGATGGTGATGGTGATGGTGATGGTGATGGTGATGGTGATGGTGATGGTGATGGTGATGGTGATGGTGATGGTGATGGTGATGGTGATGGTGATGGTGATGGTGATGGTGATGGTGATGGTGATGGTGATGGTGATGGTGATGGTGATGGTGATGGTGATGGTGATGGTGATGGTGATGGTGATGGTGATGGTGATGGTGATGGTGATGGTGATGGTGATGGTGATGGTGATGGTGATAGTGATTGTGATGGTGATGGTGATGGTGATGGTGATGGTGATGGTGATGGTGATGGT